>JAQGBT010002603.1:0-23184 GCA_034698585.1 Disparrhopalites patrizii | reverse complement strand
CAATCGCGACCTTTCGAAGATTTTTTATTCCAACGAAAGGTACTGATTTGAGAAATCCAAAATGTGGCTTCCCTAGGTCTGCACTCTGCAGGCCGGACTGTGATCAAGAAGTCTTTGGTATGGACTTTGATTTCATGCTTCCTGTTGACAACTTGATCAGATACTGTGGAGATTTCTGTAATGGCCCGCAAGAAATTACAATTAAAGTGTTGAAAACCTGAATCAAAGATGAAAATGACTCTTTCATTCTTGGAATGCGCTTACATACTTTAGTAAAGTGTCTAAATCAACAACATGGCAGTTGAGGTACAATACGGATAGTATGACCGACTGATTCCTCAGATTCTTTATTTAGTAAAAAGCACACCTTATAGGTATAGTACAAGATTAGGTATGCATATCTCTACATTATCACAGCGGTCATTGTCTGGGAGAAGATTCTGAGTCCAAGAATCTTTCCTCATCTAGAAATCGCTGGAGCTGCATGTAATAAATCAATATAACATATTGCGTGTGAAACATATTGCGTAATTCTTAAGAACGAACTAAAAAATAGAGCATCAAAAGACGTCGTCCAGCCGAGGACGGGTCGGAGTCCTGTAAAAACATTATGTCATGGCATTCCTAAACAATATAATAATTAAATATCAAAGAAGACGTTGTATAATAAAAGTATATGTGTGTATATGCATACACTCTGCACAAACTACTCATGTATATAACATAAACCATATGTGAGTCATCGGAGGACTCAAGGTAATTTTAAGTGTAAAAACTCATATTCTTCCACAGGTGCAAAAAAAAAAGAACTGTCACCCAGGCTAACATGATGGGTTTTCGCGGCCGTATTATTTTAGATCTATATATTTTGTATACACAAAGCAAACCCAGTTAATAAAAATCAACACAGGCGGAAGTGAACGAAGACTGGTTTGGGCCATACTCATTCAACCCGCGAAGCAGTTGCGATGCTGAATTGGTTCTCTCCAGGTCTCCAGCCAGTGTTATGGCCAATTACACGGGAAGAGATAGAGATTGAGAAAGTGTGGCGGGAAGGAAATTTGCTAATGTATAAAATAGTATATACCTATACCTATATTGTACCATATGGAATACAATATTATACAATATGGATATACGTACAGCACTTTTTACGGAATTACATCCATCCAGGGATCCAGGATACGCGCATCGAAAGGGTTGAAAGACTGGCTCGTATCATGACAATCAGGATCAGACTGAGACTGAGAATAATACATTGCTATTTGCTAACCTGTCTTATTATTATCAATGGAAGGCTATCCACTTGCAATTTTTGCGCAACCCTCACAGCCTAAAGGACCTTTGCATAAATGGATTTCTTTGATAACAAGAAAATAATAACTCATAACAGCTTTTGCATAATCAATTTTACACAAATAAAAAAATACAATGATATCGATATTAAACAAAAAACGTGTACAAAAATGCACTTGAAAATGATAGTTCATTTTATTTTTATGTCCATGCAGAAACGAACAATTATGAAGGACTTGAAAGGGCGAAAGGCGTAATGCTTCACACAAGAGTTTTCTGAGTGATTCACATTTATCAGTTGTAATCATTCCCCTTCAAATCAGTTACATAAAATACAATTAGGTATACCGCAGTCTGTAGTGACAAGGAAAGAAGGAAATGACACTTAATATAAAATACGCATTTAATGTAGGAGTTTTCTGTTCACATTTACCCAATTTTTTTCATTCTGTAATCTAGTTTTTCCAAACCTTACATATTCATACATTTAGTGAGCAAAAAAAAAAAAAAAAATAGAAACCCTGACTTTTGTTGTTTTGCCCTCACTGAGGATTTCATAATAGTAGTCCTTATCTAATACATTTGTACAAATAAAAATGTGCAATCGAGAAATCGATAATATGTCAGGATTCATTTTAAAAACTTTCATGTCTATTATGTAGGTCAAAAATGATTAGACGAGAAATAAAAGAACCGACGAATGAATTCCAAACAAAATTGACATTCTTCTTTTGCTTTTTATGCGTACACACGTTTTTTTGGAAATTTTTTAAATGTATTTCTTCTTACGGAGTCCTTGTATGATCTAATCGACTCGTGAGATTTTTTGGCTTTTGCCACATTTTTTCTGGCGATTTCGTTTGCTTCTTGTTTTCCGTCTGACTTAATTAAGTAAGTGCTCAAATAAATATGGTATCCATCTTTTTCGCTCATTCTAAAAAAAATAATATACTTACAAGTTTTAGTTTTAAGTATACTTCTGATCATTTATGTCAGCTCTAGTATCTGCTACGAGGAATACATAGGTATCTTTGCATTTCGTCCGTATTTACTAGCCTGAATTTCCTCTCTCCCTCAACGGTGGCAGCATACTTTGCTCAAGCCTACACTAAATACGCAAAAAAAAAAGGAAATGTAGTAGGTCAACATTCCTAATAAATGCGGTTTTGTCGGTTAATGCGGTCACTGGTATTTTTTAATTTTTTGTAATGAAGGCGCAGCAAAGAGATTTTTCAAACAAAATGGTTACTAGTTACTACTAGAAAGCTATAAAGTACACCTATCGTGTGTAAAAAAATAATTACGAAATACTTTCTCCTATTCTTTCATTAAAAAAATAGATTTGAAATTTGTGATAGTTGATAGTGCTACAAGTTGACATTCAACCTCTATCCACTTGCGTTCAAATGGAAAAGTCATCCAAAAAAACATAATTTGTGAAAATTTATTTTTTTTTGGGGGGGGGGGTAAAAACAATTGCACAAATCGAATTTTGGGTGGTGTCCGTCCATCCTCTGTCCATACTCTGTACAATTGTGTTCATGCTCTTTCTGCCTTGTAATTATTAAATCATTATCGTAATTCTTTATTATCAATTTTGTTTCTAAAGCACTTTAATCTTCCAAAATTGGAAAAAAACTCCGAATAAATCCAATTATTTCCCCATTTCCGACTCATTTCCATTTCTAACTCCTGGCTTTCAGTTTTCCATATTGACTCCGTCATTTTGTACAAACCTCTGTGCCTCTGATTTTCCCAGCCCATAAATAATATTTAAGTCTCCTTTACCCTCTAAATAACCAAATATCTCTCATATCTTTAGCTATCCCTGGAAAAAGGAGCCACCACATGGGGTTAAAAAGCTCAAGTAAACAAATCTCTCCCCTTCAAATGACATATACCTATGCGTAAATATACATGATAAAACTAGGAAAGGAAAAAAAAAAAACTGCTAAAGGCCATGTATTGATCCACCTCATTTCCCTGTCCAAATCAAATATACTAATGTTGTTATTATTACCGTGTATATCGTCAGAGAAAGAGAGAGAGAGAGAGAGAGAGAGAGAGAGAGCGGAGAGAGACAAGTTTTTTTTTTATGACAAAACTTCCGCAGTCTCTTGCGTAAATGCATAAAAAATAAAGCATGTACTTAATCTGGATATTTCTCCCTTGTAACTACTACTAATAATTCTATACCGGATTTACTTCCAAAATCTCAGCTTGGTAAAAGTCCCCTTTTTGAACGTGACTAAAAGAGATTTTTAGAGGGGAAATATGCCTTTAAAGAAGGAGTGTTATTATTCCTTCTTCCCGTGATTGCTACATGAAGGAAGAGTTTCTCCTTTGACGCAAGTAAAAAATCCTCCCTCTGACATTTTTTTCATTGGGGAGGACAAACTTGGGAATTTTTTTTTTTTTACCTTGTCCTCAGTATTTTTTCCAAGTTTTTAAAAAAATATGTAATAATTTCTCCATTTTTTCCTGTGTTTGTATGAAGGGGGAAAAAATGTATGGATACTTGAAGTAAATAATAAAATATTTTCGTCTAAATATTATTATTTTTCAACTGTGCAAAATGTGGGAGAGGATTCCCACGTGTTAAGTATTGAGCGTGGTGGATGGAGGGCTTCCCTTATATATAGGAAGGGGAATAGAGCTTTCGGTATCATTTTCACGCATGGTCACGGAAAAGCAGCATGACCTACATTTTGCACACGTCGTCTTTCTATTCCAGAGCAGTGTAGCAGTGCTTTTTTTTTTTTTTTGCAGAGCGAACACGAGTGTGTCCTACTTCTGACTTCGATTTATTTATTTCTCACCTAAATTCAAGAGGCAGAGACTGGTAGGAAGTCTCACTGTACACACGACAAAAGCCTGCAAATGTAGGTTATTCGCAATTTCCCCAGTTTTTTTTTTCCTCTCCATCCTCACCCAAAATTTCCACCCCAGTTTTTTCCAGGAAAATAAAAGGGTGACATTTTTCTTTAGAAAAAGAATTAAAAATAACACAGAAATACATTCTTTGTGTCCTCCAGGAGGTACAAAATTTTCAACATATCTTCAAAATTTACGAAAATGTAAAACCATTTGTGGAGTGAATTTCCCACCGTTTTCACCTCTTCTTTTCATTTCCCCTTTCCACCTGACTTTATTTTCATTGGGGTATTTTCTTCACTGTTAGTTTTTCGAATCTAAAACTATAGTTATTTTCAAATTTGTTCTACAAAAAATTAACCACCCGATCTCGAATTCACGGGACAGTTTTCTTGGGAATCATTGTGGGAGTGACATCCTTTTTTTTTTCGGAGGGGGAAAGAAGCGTTTTTTTGGGGGGAAATTGTGTATTTATTATAAGTTTGTTTTACGTAATACGGATACTTGTATTGTGTAGTTTTGATTAGTGAAACTGGGATTTACTTTTTTTTACGATCTATTAAGGGCTTGTATTTAAAACTTGTTTTTGGTCTGATATTTATCATCGATATCCTTGACCGTATTGGTTTTTGTTTTGTTATCTCTCACAGTGATACTAACCGTGTTTTTTGTAAAAAATCCTGGTTTGCAATTGTTCAAATTGTTACAATGGAGAATTTAGAATTGTACTATAATGTCTGCTTGGATCTCACCAAAGAAGGTGGAAAGGTAATTTGTTTTTTTTTTCTATTTTTTTTTCTAAGTAGTACACATGTGCTACTTATCGTTAGAACCTCTGTGTATTTTAAACTGGTAAGATTTTGTGTGTAAATATATTTGTTTGTTTATTTTTGCAGGTCATCAGAGAAGCTATTGCCAAAAAGAAGAATATTCAGACGAAATCATGTGACATTGATTTAGTAACTGAAACTGACCAACAAGTTGAAAAGTTGCTCATCGGTGGCCTTCAAAAGAGTTTCCCAGATCACAAGTATGTCATGTAAACTTTCTACTGTGTGTTTTCCTGTGTAAGCTCATGGATACACTCTTGGGTGGCTACGCATGTATGTATAAAGTATAAATATGGTACACTTATTCAGCTCCTAGTTGTGAATGCTGCTGAGGCTGCTGACAGGAACTGTGTTGAGTTGTTATTTCTCTCCCTTTTAGAATATGTTATTTGTATACCAGTAAAGTAATGCTTTTTTACTGTCGTACCCCGCTCATATTTGCTGTTAAGCGTAAGCAACGTTAGTAATTAGTAAGTGCAAATTATTGTACTTTTTTTGTTTACTCAGACTCGTCTTTGCTTGCGTAAGTACATTGCAGTCTCTCTACAGCAGTACACTTAAAGCAGTACGTTTCTTATGAAGGAAATTACGTCAGCAAATTCACCTCAGCTTGTGGATAAGAATACAGAATAGGAGTATTCTGTATGAAAACAATGATTTTATAAAATTAAAGTTATTGGTTGTGTGGGATGCTGTTATTAGAAACATTATATTATGTTATAAGGGGTGCTGTAACAGACTCCACTGTAGCGTATTAATAAGACTGTCAATTGCCTCTAACTTGTCATACAATGTATGCAAGTTTACACCTACATGGTATATCCGCATATGCATGTACTTATATAGACTAGAAATACGTATGTCAAAAAATAATTTCACTCAAAATCCAAATATGGGTAACTGCGGTTTGCCCTCCAACCGCCCGTCGAAGTACCTCACCTGGTGTCTAAGAATATACATGTGTGCATGCTTGGAGGTGGGTTATCTATTTGGTATTATTATTACACGCACCTACGTCAGCAGTATTATTCCAGTTTGTTCATGAGTCTATGGCTGTACTGCAGACAAAAGACTGACGCTAATGTTATTTACTTTTCTCTGGATGCTTGTAAATGTCTGCATGTATGGTGAATGAAAGCGGAGTGGGTTCTACGTTCCGCTAATTGGTTCAGTCAGGGAATTAGATTTGATATAGTTTGACACTCCTGGGTGTTTCAAAAGGAGGGCAGCGAACTATAGGCGATTATTTTAATAAATAAGCAGGGTCTAGTCTAGCTACACGTTTGACTGTGTTTTCAAATGTTCGCATGATTTCTCTTTGAAGCCGAGCATGCATGTGTATATTTTTCCCCACTCATACATTTTTTTTCTCTAGCATACAAAAATAGGAATGAGGCTAATAAAATTTTATGATACGATGTTGCCTGTAAATATGGCAGGTATAATAATAAATTGCGGTTTCATTTCCACAGATTCATTGGAGAAGAATCAACTGTAACTGGACAAAAATGCGTCCTCACGGATGACCCAACCTGGATTATTGATCCTGTGGATGGAACGATGAATTTTGTCCATGGCCTTCCTCTCATCGCCATATCCGTTGGCTTATGCATAAAGAAAGAGGTTGTTATTGGGATTATTTACGATCCTGTGCTAGAGCTGTTATATACCGCCAAAAAGGGGCAGGGAGCGTTTCTCAACGGAAATCCTATCCGAGTATCTGGACAAACAGGTGAGGAAAATCTTGCAACAGCTCACAACCTAATGCAAATATAAATGAAGCAGTAGTATACAAAGTCAAAAAAAAACATGGGTTAAAAAATCATACAAAAATGTTCTACTAATAATTGCTATTCGGACCTAAAGTACCCCGACAAAAAAAACTAAGTCTCGTTTGCCCCCCTCCCCCCATTTAACCCGTCAATTCATTATTATATGAAAGAAGCAAAGTAAACAATGTATGTTATTGCATTTTCATTAATAATTGGTTTATTTGTAATAATACGTATGTATTTTTTGGTAATTTGTTTACAAATGTAGCAGTAACACAGAGGCTGTTTACAAATGCAATGCCATTATTATTATTAATGACTGTCTGTTGACGAGAATTGTTGGCATTTGACAAGTATTACAATTCACAATGCATCACATATCACATTGTGATGTCAGTCGCATCCACATAATACATAAATGGCTTGTTTTCCTTATTGATTAAAAGTGTAGCAGTCAACCGTCTACAAATTTTTTCGTAAAAAGAATATTTGGGATAGAGTACAAGCAACATCTCAAATCTCAACCATTGGCTTTGTAATCTCGCCCACGGCCCAATGTGATAATAGGGAATGATATAGCGATGACTTAATCATATAACCCTTTCATATGTATGCATTAGCAGTATTATGTAAGTCTTGAAATTTGCCAACACGAATCAACAAAAAAGAGACTGGGTTGTTTGTTTTTGTTTATTATAGCTACATTTTTGACCAAAATGTATAAATTTATAATAAAGTCTGTTGAATTTATCATTATGTTATTTTATTTATTTTTATTAATAATAAAGACTAGTTTTTTTATTTACAAATTTAGCTGTTTACAAAAGTAGCTTCATTATTATGATGCTGCGTCTTTTGGCAAGCTATATCGCATTGTGATGTCAGTCGTTTGTTTACTGTTCTTATTAGTTTACAAATGTAGAATTAGCAGTTTACAAATAATCACGTATTTTTTATCATCGCAGATTTGGCGCAAGCACTCGTATGCTCTGAGGTGGGAACTAGTCAAGATCCAAAAAAGATTCAGGTGGTCCTGAACAACTTGACAAAGTTGGTTGGCAAAGTTCACGGGTAAGATTATTTTTCACGTCACATAGATAGTAATTTGTAATTGAAACTTGAACATTTTTAGGCAGCACTTTATGCGTAACACACATAGCTTCTCAGGGCACTGTAAGGTCAGCAGTCAGCACGCATAATGTGTTGATTAGATTGTCCAATCATTGCGAAGATACATTGCACAGTGCACAAGTTGTAACGCACAACTACTCATTCTTGCGTTTGTAGTTTGTATATATGTACGCAGTTTATATGGTCCAGATGGGAAACGCGTTTGTATACATACATACGGTTATACGTTAGCCCTGTTTACAGCTGGGTTTTTGCTCTAATTATAAGCTATGTAATCGCCAAAATTATACTTCGGGACGAGGTACATTCGGGACGACGTACTCATGTCGGGGTATCCGACTATCAGCTGACCTGGTGTCATAGACTACGGAGCAATACTCGAAGTTGGGGGTCGCAGAGCATCAATAATACACAGTTTCCTATTCAAAAACTGAAATCAATGCCTTAGAAGAATTGTTTTACTGATTCAGTTTGTCCCTTATATGTATGTGTAGTTTTCGGGTTCTCGGCACTGCCGCAGTATCAATGGGTATGGTGGCAAGTGGAGGGTTGGACGCATTTTTTCACATAGGTCTTCACTGTTGGGACTTGGCTGCTGCTCAAATTATTGTTGAGGAGGCCGGAGGCGTTCTTCGTGATTTTGAAGGTTCAGGATTAGTCTTTTTTATCCACGTTCGGGAGGCAGCCTACCTTTTGCTTTTGTAAAAAAAAATTGTCCCAACTTGCTCAGTTAAATTGGCTTTTCATCTTTCTTGTCCCTGTTCATGTCTATTTTGTGTTTGATTTTGAAGTGAAGAAATAGATTTCAATTTTCAAGGGAGGAATAATGGAAATGGAGTATTTGGTCAGGCAAAAAAAAAAACAGCGTAGAAAAACGTTAAGGAATGATGAAACAGAGACTTAAACACAATCTTTTCAAAATCTAACTCAGAATCAGAGCATTGGGTTCTGCTGCCCTAAACATGGCTTGTGTAGCTGCCGGAAGCACTGACTGCTACTACGAATATGGAATACATGCTTGGGACATGGCAGCTGGAGATCTTATTGTCCGAGAGGCTGGCGGAGTTGTTATGGACACCGCCGGTAATTCTTGCAGCAATTTTTATATTTAAGTTGCATGCTCGCACGTTTTTGCACTTCGTAGTGGTAGTAGTAATCTGTAATCCACCATTTCCAACACTCTGTTCTTCGCACAATTTTCTTTCATTTTCTTTGTTGTGTCATGCCTTTTCCGTTTATTTTCCTTTCAAGCAAATGTTAAAAGAGCGTAAAGCCTGTGTTAGTTATGAACTGTGTATTTTATGTTTCACTTTTCACGCAACGCGCTTTTTTGCCACGATTTGTTTTCATGAAACGGTGGAGGATGGAGTATAATATGAGTCTTGTTGTGATGTTGTTTGGCTTAATAACAATGTTATGCATATTTGTATTGATGGATTATTATCTACATATTATTAATATTAGACTTCTGTGTGCTCATAGGTGGGACATTGGACCTTATGAATCGTCGGGTGTTATGTGCTTCTTCCGAGGTGTTGGCGAAAAAGCTTTCTGAGATTCTAGAACAGTTTGAAATGGAACGTGATTGAAGGTCATTACTTTATATGGCTCGTCGTGAAAGAAGGGAGTTGAAATGCGCATGATGAATGTTCTGTTTTAAGCATTAACAAATTCAATTAATGTGAAATACGTGCCCCCAAAAAAATTAGTATTGTGTATACATTCAATTTTTCCACGGAAAAACGAATAGGTGGAATAATATTATGTATGTTAGTGAAAGTATTGGTGTCCCTCTTTGTGATGTGAATTGGAGCGGAAATGGAAACTATTTTGCTTGTGTATGTATTTCAACTTATAAGTCATTTATCAGCAGCTGTATTTCCGTATTGTAAAAGTCCTTATCTGTTTGAGTGCTTGACAAAGTATTGTGATCACAAATGCGTTTGCTAGTGATAATAACTAAATATTGTACTAATAAAAATTCCACCAAAGAATTCAAACAGAACGAAAAACGATTTGTTTAATTATGATTTTTTGTACAAACCTCTTACATTTATTGTTCAGCTGCTACAAGCTCATGGAATGAACTTAAGAAACAATACGTTGTAAAACATCAGAGTAAAACAAAATAACTATTCTAGTAACGTATAGATAACCGCAGAAATAAATCGATTCTAAAAAATATTGTAATTACATGTTGAATGAAGTGACCGTGAATCCGATCCTTCAGATAAAGCTATTTTAATGTAACGCTCTATTGACTGGAGTGTAAAGATTCTTAAAATTGAAAAGATTATTTATTTAAATATCAATCTATAGTAATATGTACTATCGTTTTAGCTTATAAGGAAGAAACTAAGCATGCAAAGGACAGACCAAACGAATGTAAATTACTTTCATGGAGCAGGCGTGTGAGATGGGAGTTATATTATGAAACGATTGCTGTCAAATTTTCCTTGTGAAAAGCAAAATAAACGAAAACAGTAGTTTGTAGATCTGTAGTTTATTGTGATGTCAATGTTGAAGATTTCGTCGGAATACTAAAAATTTAATATTGACTATAAAAAGTTGAGTTATTACTGTAATGTCCAAGTCCTTAAGCGTGTATGCGATATGGGTATAGAAAAATGGCAAACAAAAAAGCGAATTTAATATTCGAGTGTCCATTACATTGCGCATAAACTATGTAAGTATGTATTTATCTATGTATCTGTACATATTTTGGGGTGTATAAAATATACAAGCAGGAACAATTGAGTTAATATACTAATAATCTAAATACCACTATTGTTACTACGAAATACTAACAATTATAATATCCAAAAACAAACAAAAAGTATTAATGCAAAGCGGTGTAAATTGTAACTAGCCATCTTCACCGTGTAAAAGATGGAGATGAAGACATTGTTGACTAAAGGAAAAAAGACTTCAGTCGCTGCGATGATTACATGCCACAAACACATATTATTAGCAGATTAGTGAATGAAGTTGTTTATTATCCACAACAATTACTTACTACTAATTGCCTTTAAATACAACTATAAGTGAAACGAGAAACTCCGCAAACACGTACGTAATCGGACTAAGAGTATCTACATACAACAATATAACGTCGGGATTAAATAACGCGAATATAAGGTTAATGTACACATCACGCAGAAAGTTAACTGTCCTATTGTATAACATATATTAACTATGATGGTAATAGCGCAATACGTTTACACATATAAATGTAAAACAAAATTTTGTACGCATTTCGAACATAGTGCGAAACAATAGAAAAAAGTGGTCAAAAATACAAAACTCGGGAAGAAAACGAATCGAACTGTATTGTAGTTTTACGTAAATAAGGAAGCGCAAGAGGTCGTACGCATAATCGACAAAGATACGGAATAACGACATTAACGATTACTAATCGGGTATGCTAGTAATGACTACACATACTTTACAAAAATATCGTTACAGGCACCAAGACAAGAATTTCTAAAAAAATACAATTTCTATTTTAACACATTACGTAACCTAAAAAGTCATTTACCAACCCGCTTTCCAAAATCACTCTAGTACTTTCTGTGAATTCTAGGTCGTAGGTACATCCTGAATAACGAGCATAATTAAACCAAATCTACCCCAGGGTCAGCTAGGTTAGTTTCCTGTAAAATACAACAAATTAACCACTGTTTGCATTACCAATCGTGGTAGTATATATATATATATATATATATATATATCTGTTGCACAAAAAAGTCATCTTGTTTATTTTCATTCATTATAAATGTTACAATGTTTTTTTTTGTATTTTTGTGGGAGCCCTGCGGAGCCTATATAAATTAAATGAAGTTCCGCAAGGCCCTACAACAGCAACATTACATTCCACACACGTTATACAGTGTAACTTAGAATACCAATGTTTTTTAGGGTTAAAAAAAATGAGTTGTTATTTAATTTTGTAACAAGTTTTGCAAATCTCTTGTTATTTCACAGTTATGTGCAGTTAATGTAGGAGGTAGTAGCAGACAGGAAAGATTCCTCGCAAAAACAAATCAAGATTTATTAATTTTATTCTGTACATTTTAAATGTGACTAAACTCAAAATTTAGAAGATGGTGTAATGTTGGATGTTATTACATAACACTTTGGATGATAGCTTGTATTTATTACCTACATAATTCAGATTGTATTACTTACTATAAAAATCAAAATCAATCTTTGTTAAGTGATTTTGTAAAATTTAAACTAGTATTTCTTTCTAAAGACGAACTTGATAAATGGCTTGTGAATGTGTGATTGAGAGTGCTGAGTATGAATGGCAGGTGCAAATGACGTAGACATTGATGTGTAAATATTTTATATGCTTATGTAGGCATACGTTTAACTTCAACTTGCTATATATTTACTCTTACTACTTATTTTCTCGTTTTACAACACAATTGTTTTGTGGCAATTGTCAGGTGAAATCTTGATGGTGCTAATATTACCGTAAGTACGTTCTCAAAATCATTTGAGCGTGATAAACATGCATTATGACATAAAGCACAGGGGCTTGTTCTTTATTCGTTCTTTTCAGTAGTTCCTGGATAAAAATGGCTTCTAGTGGTCACTGTTGTAAGGATTGTTCAACGGTAGTCAGTTTAAGATTTTGTAACTATACAATTGTAAATGATGTGCGTTGAAAGTACATATTGAGGTTGAATGAAAGTGATATTTTACACTTCTGAGTACATTTTCTCCCATAAAGAGTGCAACATTGTGCTTTTGTGTAATTTTACCAATTTTTTATGTTGTATAGTAACGTTTTACTTCAGTTTGTGGGTCACTGTTAAACTACTTTAATTTGCTGTGTGCAATGCTCTGTAAATAGCTGGCCACATTAGGTTATTAAGGCCGCCTCTCTGCTTCATGTACTTATTTAGAAGACTTACAATATGTGTCTCATAGACACACACATATGTTGAGGTATCAAATTGACAAATTCTATACTACAACATTTACTCTTCAAAGTGATTCTTAAAGGCCACTGCAAAGCAGATCATTAGCAAACGATGGCTTATGCAGTACAGTTGTAAAATATTATTACTATGTACATAATTATAATTGTGATGAATGATGCTGCTGTGCCGTGTCGTGTTTTTTTGTTGAAAAGCAAATCGTAGCTAATATATATACATAATTTTTTTGAAAAAGAATACATATATGTGTGTAATATAATAAAAAGGTATTTAGGAAGTTAAGGAGTCGTCAACTGTACCAATCTGCGTTTTTTGTATTTGATATACAAGGATGCTAACCGAGTACAGCGCGCTATAAATATTGTACCTAAAAATGTAGCTAGCAAGGAGAACGGCTGATATGGAGTTTGTCTACCAAACGTTGCAAATTCATTTTTATTACATATGTACATATATGCTAAATGTGTAAGTATCAAGCTTTTCAGAAATGCAAAATGCTAACGGTAACCTTGATAATACTTACATCTTAAATTGTATGAGAATGAATTGCAATGAGACAAAGTCTGTACAGAAACCAGACTCCTTGCTTCGTAGTATTTCAATGTGTATGAAATCGGTGTGAATGATTTCTTTCCTCCTGCTTCTACTGCATGTAATACATTATTTCCCTTTCTCTCTCTTAAATATTTTCTCGTGTCTATCTAGTGTTGTCGTCATCTTTTTCTCCCCTTGCTCTTCTTCTCTACTCCTTCTTTTACTCTTTATCTTGGGCACACACTCAGTCTTTTGTTTATACCGATAACTCACGTTTTCCTAGACTTTCACTGTCTTTCTTGTATATTTTTCTGTATCATCTCCCATTTTTTTGATATTTGCTTTCTTGTGAAAGTCAGTTTTCACGACAGGTTAAAGCAGAAACTGCGGTACACTTTTAGAATGTCCTCGATTTTTCTTGACAACACTTAGTGCTCCTGCAAAGTTTTCAGTTGAACCTGGTCGTTTTTACTTTCCCCTATAGTTTACATACGGAGGCAAAAAATTTTTTTTGAAAATATTTTTTTTCTTTGTTGACCCAGTTTATCAAATGAAATATATTGTCTTCAATCGTTACTGAATATTTAACAACAAAGTATTACAAATTTTGCAGTTACAGTTACCATCAAAACTTTCTCCTCCGTCTGCTTTTGGAGGTTAATATAAGAGATTGTAAAGCCGTAGGATATTTTTACCTCCAATCAACAATGACAGTAACTTTGCTCATCACCAGTGCCGTCGAGAACGGGTTTCTTTGACACCAGAGAGTTATATAAAAATATAAATGATCAAATATACCAAAAAATTTATTGAAAAAAATAAAATAAACAATCTCCAAAATTGTACATACATATGTATATAACACAAGGTGAGAGTCATGTACGTATTTATTATTCTCTAACTTCTAGTAAATTCTGCCCTCCATACACTTGCACATCAGATCCCATGTATTATATTCCCTAATAAATAAGTGTAAATACTTGCTTATTATAATGATAATATTCATTATGAAAATGTCGCAATCTTAAATACCATGTATTAATATGCTGTGAGAAGAAAACGTTTTTGGTTCTCCCTTCATCGCCTTTGTTCAGGAATAAAAGGAAAGTGTGAGTGATTGCTTTTCTTGTGATTCCTACTAATTTTTGATGAAGTAGTAGATGGTATGGATGAATTCGTGTGTGTGATGCTTGGAATGAGCTGTGTGAGCTTGTCTTATGTTTATTTCCAATTATTTCCTATCTTCGGGGTAACTTTAAAAAAATGTTGTGACGTGGTAGCTTTGAAGCGGCAATATTGTGTGTGGGTGTAAATGAGCGAATGAATGTGATATGACATGGATGGCCGTAAATGGAAATGTTCTCTTTTTGTTATTCCGAGTATGTTAGCTTCAAAAATAAAAACTAATTTCGTTTTGAAACAAGACGAAAAAACATTAAGTACATACTACACCGAAATTATACACTGTATTTTATCGCCATGATTATGATGACGTAAGCTATGTTTTATTGTGTAATATACAGTCATTATTACTACTTTTGTCACCAATACTGCTACTATTGTATTACTTCTACATTACACTGGAACTACGACTACTACTACTACTCCTACTATCACTACCTCTGCTTGTAACTGAGTCATAGTCAACTAATCAGTACGGGGTAAATTGTGTACAGTACCAAAAAAAAAGCAATTACTATACATGTACAGTTAATCACATACAAACAAATTTTATTGTCAAGCTTTACCCGTTCATGATTAAAATATCAATGTTACATTGAAAACAAAAAGAAATAATAAATAAAAGTTGTGATTATTATTACCACCACCAAATACCGCAGAGGAGTGAGTCAAGTTGTATGCATTATTTGCAATTCTTTGTGCATAAATGTTTGCCCAAATGGATGTGCTGCTTTACTACCCATTTCCTTCCCGAAATCTAGCAAGAGCAATCATAGGAGAGTGTATTATTATACCAATCATAATAAAACAATTTAAGAGATTTCAGTCCCTATACTTCGGAGGGCATGGTGGGCGTCAGAGAAATGGGGGCAGTGTGTAATCAAGGTGAGGGAAGAAGTATGTGCATTATTAGAAAAAAATCATAAATGAATGATAAAAAAAAGGTTTGTGGCCCGATGTAGAAGGGAAATATTTAAGGAAGACTAGAAAATATTGTACTGCTGTTATATTATACATTCTTCTAGAACTTTTTCGTGTGCAACAACATTTTGGTCAGAAATTGTATATGGAGTTGAAATATTTCCAAATGAAATGGGTGAGCTGTGGAACGAGCTGATTTTTGCACATGTTCAATTTTTTTAATATTGAAGTACCATTCCCACTCTCCAGCTTTCATGGATGTAAACGTGTGGTTTGAACGTACACGCAAACCTTCAGCTCCTGCACACCTGCCCATAAATGGAGAGTAAATGGGAATGAGAAGTCTGCAGCAGTCGTCAAAATGAAAGGAGACAAACACGTTTCTCCATAGACTACCAGAAGTATATCAATGTTTCAGAATTATTTTCGACTAAGTGAGCGGACTTTTGATAAAATTTAAAGTAACTATGAATAAGTTACATTAATTCTGTGACGTCACTAATGATGTCGATGTCACAGATATCGATAAGATGCCTCTTGGGGTCTAGCCAAGAAATAATTACAAGGAGATAAAAAATCCTACGTTGTGCTGATCCTTGTTTGTGTAAATTAGTAAAAAATGTTTCATCCCGAACCGACAAGCATTGCTCATGTTATGGCAGCTTTTCCAGGCCAAGTCCAACAATCGTAATTTTATAATTATTTTTTAAGTTGACGCAAAAAACCCCCTTAACTTGGTCCGTTCTTGTCGGATGTGGATAGGGTGATTTTGGCTAGATTCACAATAAAAGTTGGCATCAAGTCCAATGTTAGCTTCGTTTTTATTATGTTTGAACTTGTCCCCAGCATCATTTCATATTTGAAGCTACATATTGACATCAGATCAACTTCTTTTCGGATTTTATATCAATTACGACTCATCACTTTTGCAACTAAGAATCCGATCATTTGATCGAAAACCCTTAAGTATCGATATGCACAAATGTGATGAGAACAGAGACGGAGAGAGAGAGAGAAATTGCAATGAAAAAAAAAGAAATAATGGACCACGGCTTAAAATCGATTAATGGTCTATAACCACGTAATGTGAAGTTGATTACCTGACTATCGGTCCGCAGAATGGGGTGTGTGGGTCCTGTAATGACGGTATGTGAAACTATAAAATGCTTTTATATTTAGTCAAAACTCCTCTCGTCTCCTACCCTTTTGTCCTTTCACTCTTCCCTCTCTCCCGGCCTCTTTCTCTCCTCTCTACATGTGTGCAAGACCTTTTTCTTTTACGACCAAAAAGTCAGGAATGAGAAAGAAAGGGAGAAAAAAAAATTGATTTGATAAATTCTCTCACACATACACACTGTAGCTAATACACTCTGGAGAAGCATTAAGTATCTTTGCAGGAGAAAAAAAAACGAACTAAATATGTGCAAGAGTCTATAGGGACAAGAAATATTTTCCATGCATAAGGAATGACACATAAGGAGGAGGGGGGAAATGGGACATCTAATGGTAAGAGGAGGAGTGCCTAAATTTCTTTATTCAACCATGAAATTGCTTTTGCTTCCATTCTGAAAAAAAAAAGTCAATTGAAATTCTATAGCATTCAGAGCAGATTTAACCAGATGAGACTCAATCTGCATAAAAAGTGCGTATACGGAAGTCCCTTAATGGAAAAATGGAGGCTATTCCGTCCTCATGTGTATGTGTTGTGCGGAGTTGTGAAAAAAAGGACGGAGAGGAAAAATGGAGGAGAAAAGGAAAGAGAGGCATAGAGAGAGAAAATTATGGGCCAGAGAATTGGCAGCTTTTATGCGTAAAAGTGCTTATTCCCTTCTCTTTCTTCGGCAGGAAACCACTACCTTGAGCTCGTACTTGGGATGAAAAAGTGTTTCTGTCATATCGTGTACAATTTTTTTTCTTTAGCTAGAAGTTGGTAGTACCCCATCTCCTTTATATAAAGAGGGAAGAAGATCGAAAAAGATGCCATAGCACTTGATTTCGTTTAATCTTTTCCCTCCTTTTTTTTGTCTTATTCTTCACGAATTTCTCTGAGGGTTAATAAAGAGGACATGCTGGCCGAAGAAAATAACGATAATGTGACACACTTCTGGGATTCCTTTACAAGCACAAACGGGGATAAATGTCTCGCTTTTAGTCAACGTCCGTGCTTTCACATTTACTTTCTTCGTCGTTTATACGGAAATAAAAACTGGCATAGAGCTGAGGACTACAGACGCAAAAGGAGTTAAGTCCACACGAATAAATACAGCGGAAGTAAAACGTCATTTCAGATATAATATGCATAAAATATGCAAAATCTGAGGAGTATTTTATTTGCTAAAATACATAAGTACTTGTATAGTGCTATCCTGTATTTATGTGCAACGAAATCTAAATTTGTTCCATTTTTCATCTGAAAAGCAATTTCCCAAGGTGTAGAGCTCGGAATAAACTATGACAAGGTGCTGGTACCCTTGTAACACTCAACCTGGATATCAGGAATATCCCTGGATTTCCTATTTATTAAAAAATATTTTTAAGTTTTGCTCGATGGATTTTCCAGTTTTAAATCCGAGCAAAATTTGAATTTCCAATATTTTTTAAGAACAGGCATGGAAAAGTTCACGCTATCCGGTACTTTGACAATTGCCTTACCTGGCCAAAAGTCAATTGTCTGCCACCGTTTCCCGCCAAACCTGCTCGGATTCCAACAATTCTTCCCGCTAAAAAAAGGTCAACTGCCTTTGCCTGCCCATTTTTCTTCCAAACCTGCCCGGTCCCTAAAATTTTTTGCCGCTAAAAACGCTCATTAGCTTTCACCTGCCGTCCTTTTCTCTAGATCTGCCCGTCCCCAGATTTTTTTTCCTGGTAACAAAAAGGGAAACATTTAATTTTCGCAAATTTCCTCCAAATCTTACCGCTTCCAAAAACTTCTCCTCCCCGGATTAACTTCCAACAAAGCGGTTTCCAAAAATTTCTGCTCGCTGTAGAAAGCACAACAGCTTTTACCTGCCGATTTTCTTCCAGAACTGCTTGATTCTCGTTAAAAGAAGATCAATTTACAACTTTCAATATT
Organism: Disparrhopalites patrizii; assembly: GCA_034698585.1. NCBI lineage: Eukaryota > Metazoa > Arthropoda > Collembola > Symphypleona > Sminthuridae > Disparrhopalites > Disparrhopalites patrizii. Next base: position 4,622 of record JAQGBT010002603.1, on the reverse strand, counting down.
TACAATTAGCAAAATAAAATAGGACGTAGTTTTATATCGAGATTCAGATATTCCTGCCGGATTCGCTATAAAATGTTGACTTGTACAAGCTAGTTTACTTGGTAGTAAAATTGCAGACTTCAATCTTGTTGGTAAATACATCATTTATGTCTATAATTAAATTCGTATTTCGCAGTTATGTATTTTTAATCTGGTAGGTGAAATCAGCACAAAATTGGACACTAATTTTGCGCGCGGGAAAATTGACGTATCCTGGCTTAATAATATCAGCTCGGAATGGACATGCTTTTGTATAGATCCAGAATTAGAGTTCTTTATTTATTATTTTATTTTCATTTGGAACATGAAATCGTATTTGAAATTGAATTTTCCAGTTTGTATTTGGAAAAAATTCGATTAATTAAAAATTATATTAATGTCGCTATTATATTTATTATTATTTATACTAATGTTTTCAGGTTCGTTCAATCAAGTCTCATGTTGACATACTTGTAATTGTAAATGAACGCAATGAATTAGAAATTGAACTAACAATTTGCGTTCATAAATGCAATTTCAAGTATGTTTAGCCATCAGACTGATCAAAACCAGTTGATTCATAGTTCATGATTGGAAGCAAGAAGCAAGCAAAAAGCTAACATTTATTACTTTAACGTATTGTAATAATAATGTTTAGTTTCTGCAAGAAACATCCTCATAATTCGTTTCTGAACAAGTTAATCACACCACCGAGCCGGACCAAAACACTTCCCATTTAGGATGTCCAGTGATTATGGGACGGACACGGGGTAAAGTCACCCATCTGTATTTGTCGTGTGTAAATATTTCCAACTAATTCTGGCATGTTCAACTCGCAATTCTGTAATGGGCAACATATTTATCCTATCCAACAACCAATTCCTTGTGCGAAATTGCGGATGTCATCCCTGGGATCGATTCCCGATGGCAGTCAATGGGAAGGTGAAATATTAATACCTATCAAAAACATCCGGGATTATTCGACTCGACCAAATGGATAACTCTGATCTTAATTTTAATATAATATTGATTGACTCCATGCACACAGTAAGAGTTTGAGCATCTCCGATTTTTTTTGTCACATCTAATTGATTAAAATCTACGTAGGTATTGACATATGAAGGATTTGGAGGCAAAAGGAGTCCAGTCAATAATGCTAAACTTTACAGGACAAAGCTTTTCAGATATACTACTGCAAAATTTATTTATTTATATTATTTTCCCATTCAGTGCTTGTATACATAGGTGTGTGTGTATGCACGTGCTTCAAAATCCATCTCCATTATTCTTTAAATTACGACGAATTTAAACAATTGAAAATGTTGAAATTATACCCTTTTGCAACTGAAAATATGTCTTTCCGAGTCATTTCACTATCCTACAAAACCAAACAAATATACGATAAAATTGTAGCGCCTTGACCACTTTCCTTTGCCGTTAAAGTACGTTCACTGGAAATTCCGTTTTAATATTTTTTAAACAATTTAAAAATTAATTTTGCTCGAAGACGTTTTGCAGGAAAATTATTATGGGAAAACCCATGTTAAAATTTTGTGACATGTAGAGACGCAGGATAAAAGAAAATTGACCCATATGGTGATTGCAGTCACCTCGAACTGGTGAGATTGTGTTTCTACAAGAAAAAATGAAAACCTAAAAGTTTCGAAGATTTACAATTATAATGCAAAGGGATCTCGTGGTCAATAAATTTTAACATGGGTTTTCCCATAAGGATTTGCCCGATAATAGAGCAACATTTAATTTTTAGTATTTAAAAAAAATAGCAAACCGGGATTTCTAGGGAAATTACTATTATCACAAGGGAAAGTGGTTAAGGTGTTACCATAATACAGGAATCCGATTTGATTTGTGTTGACTTGGACTTATGCCCTTGAACATTTTGGACTTAACTCTTTTGCTTTCAAACCCTTCATATGTATATGCATGAGTACAAATGTAACTATATTAAATTACAAAATTCGTAAGTGCACCCATAAATCCAAAATATTCTACGAAATGACTCATAATGATCTTTTATGCATAGATATTTTCGTTTTTAACCACGTGCGATGAAACTACACGACACAAGCGTTGACAATGTAACTTGTATTTAAGCATGAGTACATGTATATTATAAATATAATGTATTATATTATCATTACTTATAATGTTGCTTAAAATTGTATGAAACATATTGAAGGTGTGATTTCACCTGCATCAATAAAAGCTACTACTAAATACAATTATTATACATGCACATATGCTCATATACCTATTTATAATTGCAACTATGTTGAATACGAAAGTACTAGTAAACACGTTAGTTTACCAAAGAAATGGAAGACAACTAGTTTCAGATTGTAGTTATTACAGAAAAATATGATTATTAATTATGGTCATAGACATGCATTTTCTGGAAAAAAACCCTGATTTCAAAAATTTTGGACTTCACTCCGTTTACTTGTAGATGTTTCATATGCATACGTATATGTACATATCTCTATATTTATGGATATTCCTCCCTATGTGTTCGTAGTAATTACAAGCATCACAAACTTTACATACCCGCGTAAACGGGGAGGAATGGGGAGGATCCCTTCGGGAGGAATTCTTTTATGTCCAGTATAGCAGCGTTTGGATTCCTCCCGGAAGGATCCTCCTCGAAAGAATGCCTCTGATTTTAGTCCTATGTAATATTTGCATTGGGGGAGAAACCGGGGAATGCCACCGCAGAGTATTCTTTCCACGAGCATACTGGAGAGCTCTCCATGGTATCCCTCCCAGAAGAAACCCTTCGAGGGGATAATTTCATGTCCGATATTGCAGCGATTGGATTCCTCCACATTCCTCCGCCCAGTTCCTCCCGGTTTACATGGGTACTCTTGTTGCCCATCCGTTGAGGCCTCCCATGCATCACCGGGTAAAGCTTTGAAAGTGCAGGAATTTTTTTTATTGCGAATCCATTAAAAAGCTATCACTACACGAGTTAGTGAGCTGTGCATCCACCGGAGACTGGTGATGCAATGCCAAAAAGGCCATTGAGTTTCAATCCATTACCTATTTTCATTACATTACGGAAGTTGCTTTTAGTGGAAAAAGGAATAATTTTACGAGACAATACTTTTAAAAGGTATTAAAACGGACTGGAAATGTTACTTAAATAAAAGAAGTATTATTAACGTACTATGTAACTTGCCTTCAGGAACGGCTGGACAACGGAGGTGGCCTTTTATATATACATACATATATATTTTGTCACTGGAGGAACCCTTGCCATCATCCCAATTTTTGAGTTCACGAAAGAATCTGAGGTAAACGTAATGCCCTTTCCCCCCATTCTATCTCTTTCCTTTCTCCTGTCACACAAATGTATAGTGTACATCAAAGAGCGGATCAGAGGAAAGGAGGTCGACATGGAAATAGGCTGAAAGGGGAAAAAATTCGTTGAGAGTATAAAGAATTTTTTGGGTGAAGAATGAGTTTCGTAGATCTTCCTCCAATTTGTTCCCTGCGCGTTAGTGCCACCTACCTCATATTTCATATGGAATTCAGGAAGTTGAAAGCTTATATGGACGAGACGATGGAAAGAAATTCTGAATGAAAGAGAGAGAGAGAGATAGAGAGAAAGCGAGGCCAATCTAAGATTTGCTCCTCCGTTCCCCTAAAAGAGACCTCTGATAAAAGCATGTACGAAGAAATTCCTCTGTGAGGTGGAAGAAAACTAAAAGGGTTTGCATTTTACCTTTTGCTCAAAGAAGGCCCACAATTGTTTGACTCCCCGACAAAGTTCAGGCAGCTAAAAAAAATGAGCCACCCCACGTTCGTATGTACATACTTGGCTCTTCTTTGGAATGAACAAAAAGAGTAAAAGTGTGTATGGCCGAGGAAATAGGAAAGAGATTTCTTCTTCTTCTCTTCTTTAACATTTTTCGGGAATGAGTACAGCCTCAAAAGGGAAAAGTCCCAATTCAGCTTTGTGCCTCACCGAATTAGCGGAAATGTAGTTTGGGTTAGTTTTCTTTCTTTTGTCAACAAGTACTGCTATAGTGCCCAATAGAATCACCACAACCGTCTTCCTTTCTCCTCTGCCATTTACAAGTGAAGCGCCAACAACTATATTGCAAGAAAATACTACTACAAACAGTGGCAGAGACCCAAAATGTCTTTGGGGTGAATGCGAAGATCCTTGAACGAGATCGTGACTGACCGTGGCTCCTGTCACTCGCTCTCTCTCTCTCTCTACTGAATTATCTCTCTCTCTCTCTCTCTCTGCTTCACTCCTTCTATTCTATCACTTTCTTCGCCCTTCTCTCTATCGCTATCTCTTTGCTTCATCCTATCTCTGACTCGGTTTGCTTCATTTTATCTCTCTCCTCTCTCCATCATCTGTCTCTGTTGTGTTTCGTTCTTCTCAAGCTTCCTTCCTTTCTATTTGCATCTCTCTATTTCTCTCTCTGTCTCTCTATTTGCATCTCTCTATTTCTCTCTCTGTCTCTCTTTTTGCATCTCTCTATTTCTCTCTCTGTCTCTCTATTTGCATCTCTCTATTTCTCTCTCTGTCTCTCTATTTGCATCTCTCTATTTCTCCCTCTCTCCCTCTCTCC
>JAQGBT010002602.1:0-23196 GCA_034698585.1 Disparrhopalites patrizii | reverse complement strand
CAGACAAAGCATCGACGTTGGTGAAAAGTGAATTTAACTTCCAAGGTGCATATGACGTACACAATAAAAAAAAGGGACTCTTCTGATCTAATTTGTACATTTTTCTCCTACCCAAACATTTTATTTAGTGTACCTATACATACCCCCAAAAAATGTCTATCGTCCCGTCTTTTCCCTTTCACACAAGTGTAGCATGGGGTGGCATGGCTCGAAATTGTTTTGGCAACCCTTCCATCACAATGGAATGTTGTGAATCACAATCCTCAAAGTTTTTTTTTTGTATGGAAACATTACACGAGTGTAAATAATACGAGGTTGGGGTGGATCAACAAGGCGGGTACATGGAGCAAAAATTGCATATGTGAATTGTTCGTAGGAGTTCTAAAAAAAATGGAATTAGGGAGGGAAATAGGATTTGTATAATGTATCTTATATTAGATATAATTTAAGTACATTATTATTATATGTATATATATATTATATTCTACCGTCTATAAAATAGGTATGTATGTACTCATCAAAGTGCCATTGCCATCATCAACGTGAATAAGATGTGAATCACTTTCGCTCTACTTCTCCAAAGGTTGTCTACGGTCTTCAAGGAAGCCGTCTTTTCATCTCTTATAAATCCTATACAAAAGACCCCACATGTTCTTTCCCATTGCAGTCTATGCGTACGCTCACATGCACATTGTATACGTGTGTACACCCCTGTAGAATAATAATAATTACGGGGAAAGCAATTAGAGATTTTGGGAGAAAGTAATTGCTGCCAACTGTATAATTGCACGAATTACTTAGCTCTCCTCTCTACCTTTTAAACTGTGTTAGGGACATTACATATGCATAAAGTCCATTTATATGAATGTCTTCCCCTTCGTGATTCCTTTCCTTCCTCAAGAAATTTGGGTTGGAGTTGGATGCTAAAGGACCGGAAAAATATTGGAGGTTATAATAATAGCCTTAGCATTCCTCAATCCACACCATTTCCTCCTCTTTCACCATCTTTTTCCTTCGATGAGGAAATACTAATAAGAAGAAAAAGTAAAAAACAAAACATGCTTTTGTGTGTGTATATAGATGTTCCTCCTCAGAGCACCCTTTTTCCTTAGAAGGAAAGGGAAGGAAAATTGTGAAATGTCCTTTTGTAGCTCCATCTAACAACGCATCTTTGGTCACATTGATGATGATAATATTAACACGGAAGTGGGAGCAGTAACTTCTGTAAATTATCAGTAGTTCACTTCACAATTGTCCTCATTTCTGACAGCCACTCCTATAGAGGTGTATACGAACCTGTATTATGTGTGTACCTACGCACATTTCTACTTCTGCCCGGGCGAGGTTTGATGATGATGGCTTTTGTTCCTTGAAACTACCTTGTGAGGAAGAAAGTCGGAGGTTGAGAGAAGAGAGAGAAACAAAGGTGGGGAGAAAATGAACGAAAAACTTAGACATGGTGAATTAGAGAGAAATGTAATACTAAAGAACCTTACAGACCAAAAAGTTAAACTAAGAGAGAGAAGTAAGGAGACAGAATCAGAAAGGTGGAGATAAAATTCAAACAAAGAGAGAGAAAAGTGGAGAAAAGGAAATAAATAAGATGATAGAAATAGATAAATGAAGGTGAAATGAAATAAATAAAGAGAGAGAGAGATGTGAGAAGAAAGAAAGAAAAAGATAAAAACGTGTCAGAAGAGAAATAAAGAGAGGGACAGGTGAAAGCAAAGAAAGAAAAGCAGAGAACTTAGAGCAGAGAGAGAGAGATTTATAAAGCAAGAAAGAGGATCTCAAGAATGATAGAAAAATAGGAAAACGTGAAAATAATGAAATACAAGACGAAAAGAGTCATCTGTAGTCAGAGGTAATTAAAAAATAATAATATTAGAGGGGCGAAAAACATTTAACAGAGAAATTTAAGTGGAGAAAGTCAGAAAAAGAAAGAAAAAGTCAGCGAGAGAGGCAGAGAGAGAAAGATAGAGATGAATAAAGAAAGACGGAGAAAGAACAATAAAAGGCTGGAGGAGAGAGGAAAGTGTAGATAGAAAGGCGAAGATCGTATAATACAGCGAGAGGTAGGTAAAGGTGTAAGAATGAAGGAAAGAGAGACAGAGAGAGACAGAGAAAGACACGAGGGGAGAGAAAGAGAGAGAAAAGGAGGGAAAGAGAGAAAGAGAGGGAAAGAGAGAGTGGAAGAGAGAGAAAAAGATAGAAAAATGAAAAGAGAGAGAAAGAGAGAAAAAGAGAGAGAAAGAGAGAGAGAGAAAGAGAGAAAGAGAGAGAAAATTCGAGAGAAAGAGAGAGAAAATTCGAGAGAAAGAGAGCAAAAGAGAGAGAAAATTCGAGAGAAAGAGAGAGAAAATTCGAGAGAAAGAGAGAAAAAGAAGGAAAGAGAGAAGAAGACGGAACGAGCAAGAGAAAGATGGAAAGAGAGAACGAGACAAAGAGAAAGAGCGACAACGGAATCCATAAAGTAGGAAGCGTATTGTTAAGGAAATTTGTAAAGAAAAACATTTGTAAAGAAGTGAAATGTGTCACAAACTGCCGCTTCATTTGTTTGCTTAAGTTGTTCTAGTTAGAGAAAGAATTAGACAGTTTAATGATTAAATTGAATTTCCATTTCCCTTTCCTTCCCTGTAAATTCTCACTTTTTCCGTCTGTCTTTCTCCCGGGTGTTACCTTGGAGGAAACAAAGCATTTATAATTTACTTTACTTTGGACTACTTTATGCTCGTTTCAATGCTACCATGTGTGTGTAAGAGTAGACGGAACAGTCACTGTCTAAACGTTGGGATTAATTTATTTTTCGGAAGGCGGAACATATCAATTTCCTCTTGCATCTCTTCTCCAAAGGGAGCAATGTGTAAATAATGTCTGTGTGTAACAAGGTACACTCATGGCTCTTATGTAATTACTAAATGCGTATAATTGGTCTCCATAAGTATGAAGACAGGGAACAAGTGAAATGAGTGAGCACAAAGATTATATTTTTGTGTTCACACACAAAAAAATATCTACAGGCACATTTAAAAGCTTTTAATCACAATTGCAGGACAGAGAAAGAGAGAGAGAGAGACTGTCGTGTGTGTTCTTTCTCAAACTTGGGCTAAGGTCACCAGTCTGTGTACAAAAAGTCGTATATAACCTTCCGTTTAAACACAGACCAGGTGACATGAGATTATTGCTTGGTAAAAAAAATAGAGAAAAAAAAGAGCCAGGGTGAAAAAAAAATGTTTGCGGGATTTTGTTGCACATTTTTCCGTGTCCCTGGCGCACATCCAAAATACAGTCATTTTGCAAAGCAATCAAATTAATTGCGGGGATTTAAGTCCAAACTATTTACTAATAGCCCCGTGTTTTTCACACTTACTCCAAACAGCACAATTTAAATCGGGAGAGGGCATCATCCAAGGAATGTCTCCTCATCATCAATAATATCAATAAAATAATAATAAAACCATTATGAAACATCTTTTTGAGGAAAATGTGGAGTAACACCAACAGAGTTGTGCATTATGACGGGGAAAAAAAATTCAGCGCTAATTTTACGTTTTGGTTACATGTCAAGATCTCGTAAAATGGCAGGAAAAATTAGGTAGAAAAAATTAGGTAGAACGTTTTTCCTGTACCCTCAAAATTGACAAGTGTCTGAGAATATGGAATGCCAACTGTATTTTTTTTTTCTTGGACTTGTGTTTATACCTTTGGAATATTGTTTTTTTTTAAAGAAAAAATGGTCTAATACAAGTCATGCACTGCTCCAGTTTAAATATTTCTGCATGAGGATATCCTCATTCTGTTCATCAACTTTCTTGTTGCGTTAGGCCCTATTTGTCTACCCATATACCATAAGTGACGGTTGTGGGATGACACTTTCTTATTTATGACTCATTTGACATCATGTCGTCTCTGACTGCGACATAACTTTTGTCTTTTAATTGACGACCGCATCAATTCCTTGGTGTCTGTCTTTTTTTTTTCTCTCCCTTCAACCCAATTTCACCTTTGAGGAATGTTACAAACACACACAAGGATTCACACTTTTTTTTTTACTCTCTTTCCCATTCATTTTTATATGTCAACCCCATATTTTTTTATCTTCTTTCCCGTCTGGTGACGAAATCCCCCATTTTTCCTCCTTCTCTCCCATAACGTTACAAAGGTGATCAATGGGAATGAGGACAACACATGGGACGGCTGGAGCTCCGACGGGAATTTTAACCTCTGTGAGTTATGTGACTGTTCGTAATATGTCCGTAATTACGCAAATGTAATATGTATCTACATACCTGACAAACGTAATAACGTACGCGGTAACGTCGTAGTCAAACCTACGGTAAATGTGTGGAACAAATAATTGGATTGACAAGCAAGGGAAGTCATCAAAGGGATAGACGATGGCTGGGGATGTACATGTATTTCCAAGGAATTTCCTGGGTTTGTGGTGATACTTGAAATGGAATCAAATTACTCCCTAATTACTGACGTCCACAAGGATTGCTTTCTCTATTTTGGCTTCACCACTGACGTTTCCCGTCTCATTCCACCTTTGTGCAGTTAGATTTTTTTTTTATAGTATCTCTTTTTTTTAAAAAAAACAAACTTCCTCCTTGTCAAGTAAACATTTATTCCCCGTATGTATACTTATATAATTCCCAGCAAATTAAATTAGGGGTGTAGACATGGAAAAGAAATATGTAGGTAAGACCCAAAAAAAGGCTTTCCAGGTAGTGTCTACCGTTGACATTGTGGTGAAGAATCAGGAAGCGTATTATACGGGAGAATTTGTCAGGGGAAAAAGGACACCAACAAAAGAAAAAGTTCCTAAAAGTCCCCTCATCCACCCGAGCCTTCCTCCTTGCCCATGTATAGGTCCATATACATAGTTATACACGGAAATGTGTACAGTCGGCTCTTTACTTTCATCTGTATAGACTTTATTTTGATTCCTTGTTGGTAAACCACGTAACTGTGGTCTTTCCATGAGCATGTGGCACTTTTCACACAATTGAGTCCAGCCACGGGAAATATCTATACAAAAAGAATTTTCACTATCGCGTCTTCTGTCTGGAGTAATTATTTGGGGGGAAAAAAAGGGTGGAGAGAACGTCATTTCACTTCCTCCTTTCCAGAACAAAGTGTGAAATACGAAGTCAAAGAGGGTTTTAATTTATGCTTTTTCCCCCGTCTTCCTCAATAGATACCACGTAGCGAGGAGGTGTGGCGGTTATTTACTCTTTTTGGCAGGAATTCTCACCGCCGAGACGAATTTCTTTGTCACATTACATACCTATTTAAGCTAACGCGTCTCTCTTTGGGGAAAACGTCTCTGTACCCGCCCCAAAATACCATACGGGTGTGGGTATAGACAAGAAAAACCGTCAGAAGTATGTCAACCTGAGCGACATCACACACCCTTGCATTCTTCCATGTTAAGTCAAATCTCATAAATATTTTCGTCTGCGAGTCACAAATTGTCTTTCAACTTTCGGGGGGGGGAAGACAAAATCTAATTGTTCTTAGAACTTATTATCATGACATGTATGGGAAGAGCGAGTCCATTCAATAGTGACCTGACAACTTCAATACAAGTCAGAAATTAAATTTATATTTCTAAACATTGTTTCCGGTGTTCCATGTAGAAGAGGAGGGTATTTTGGGATGTTAGAGGACTATAATGTCGGGGGGATGACATCCAGAAAAGGAGAAAGGGAGATAGACATAAATAGGAAGAGATAGAGAATGACGGGGAAAGGAACCAGTGTTAGGAGTCCAGGGGGAAGACGGGTTATCGTGAGAGACCATCTTTTTAGGAATAGATAAAGGACGGAATAAAGTACGTACATACATATGTATGCATATTCGGAGTAAAAACAGATATGGAAATAAATGAAAGGGGATGCGGAGACATACTGAAAAGGAGTGAAAGTAGAAAGGAAAATAGGTAAAGGAGGATGGGAGGATACAGGCAAGGATAATGAGACGAGGAGATGAGAGAGAGAGAAATGAGAGAGAAAGCAAGGAAAAGTATGAACAGAACACGGAAGTATACAAAGAAAGATGGAAGATTTAGGAGAACGTAAAAAAATGTTTAGAGAGAAAGCGAGCGGAAAAATACTGAGTGAAAAAACGAGACAATAAATCCTGAGATAGAAAGCAAGCCAAAAAATGTTGTGAGAGAGCGAGGCAAAAAAGGCGAGAGAGAAAGCGAGACAAAACATTTTGAGAGAGAAAACCCAAGAATAAATGCTGAGAGAGCAAGCAAAACGAAACAGAGGAGAAACAAAACAGAGGTGCTGAGAGGGAAAGCAGAACACAAAATGATAAGACAGAAAAACAGACAAAAAATGCTAAGAGAAAGCGAGACAAAAAATGTTAAAGAAGATAAAACGAGACAAAAAATGCTGACAGAAAACGAGACAAAAAATGTTAAGGAAAATAAAAAGAGACCAAAAATGCTGAGAGAAAGCAAGACGATACAATTTTAGAGAGAAAGCAAGACAATAAATTTTGAGAGAAAAAACCAGGTGATAAATGCTGAGGCAGAAAATGAGTCGCGAGGTAAATTCCTAAAGAGAAAACCACACAATAAATGCTGAGAGAAAGCTAGACAAAAATTGCGGAAAGAAAGCGAGACGAAAAATATTGTGAGAGAAAATGATGCTAAAAATGCTGAAGGAGAAAGTGAGACAAAAAAAATTTGGGAGAGAAAGCGAGACGAGACGAAAATCGGTAAGAGACAACAGAAGATAGATTGGGGGGAAAATCACGAGGAGCAATAATTTGAAAGAAAAAGTGTAAGAACGGAAAGAATGTCAGAAAAATGTTAAGAGAAAGCAAAAGAGTTGCGAAACATTCCGGGGGAAAGTAAGAAGAGTAAGAGGAAGTTAGAAGAAAAACGTCGTGAGTATTCGGGAAGAGAAGGAATGCGAGGAGCAAGCGAGAGTAGGAAAAAGGCGAAAAACAGAAAAAGGGAATGGAAGGAGTGAGCTGAAGAGACTACAAGAGCCGCAACTGGTTGATCTCATTTCTTTTGATTGCTTTTATCCAGCAGAAATTCAAGTCTTGGAGCATGTAGGACAGTGAACTTTACAAAACACCTCGTACTATACACGCGCTCCCAGCCTGAAAGGAAATTACTTTCCCAGTTGCTGGTCATATAACACAGAGAAAAAGTCATATCCTTGCTTCTTGGAAATGATCATTTCAAAAAAAAGGACGCCTTTGCTACAAGTTTTTTTTTTACAAACTGCTCCTCTCTCTTTCAATGACATTCTGACAAACTAATCCAAAAAGTGTTGTTTTTCATACGCAATCTCATTTCCCTCTCTGGTATTGTTAGTTGAGTTTTTTCTCCTTAGACGTTTTTTTACCTCTTTGCACAAACCTGTAGCATTCATCCCAGTAAGTCAAAGCACTGCTGTGAGGATAATAACAACTTGTGTCTTTCTACATAAGCAATGTCTGTCTGTCTGACTTCCTTTGTAGGAATAACTAATAATGGTTTTTTTGGGGGTTTATATTTCAACAACAAAAATTCTTTTCAAATACCTCCTCCCAACTAACCCAAACACGACTGTTTACAAAAGTTTACTTTCAAAAAGTATTATAGAACCCTGGAGCTAACGTAATGTCTGACAAACGTCACGCAAGATATTTTTATCCTTTTTTTTTGCTGCCTGAATAATGCAGTTTATTTTTGGGTTGATGCTGGATAACAAGTGCTATTCTATTCATTTCCTTCCCGTACATGTGCATATGAGGACAGAATTTCTGGAGATAATTTAATTATCCTTCATTCTCATCTACATCAGTGTCCATGATGATGTCATGTTAGTACCCACGAATACAATAAAGGGGCACAAACATGGTACAAATCCATGGTTATTCGCTTTAACGTTTATTAATTTAACGTAAAGTAACATTTCACGTGTTAATAATTCTGCATTAATAATAATATTGAAGAAATCCGTACCTATTCTGTGTAAATGGCTGTACTGACACATTTTCTCCTTGATTAAGTGGACTCAGCAATTTCCACGATCGCAATTCCCAGATAATTCCCGCTAAAAGACTAAAATACACTCAATTGCATTAACCTCCGTGATTCTCGGAAGTGCATGAGGATAAATAAAGTCGGTCAAATGCGTACTATTAACGGGAGAAGTGTGGGTGGTAAGATTGCCCGCATAAAAAATATACTCCAAGACAAGAACTTCCTTCCTGTCACTCTCTCTCTCTTCCTTGTGCTAACATCCCCGGCTCATTCATTGCCTCCGGGTGATTTGACAGGTCCCGAAATAGCCAGAGCCGTCATCCACAGAGAATTATTCGCAGAAATAAGAAATTACGATGTAACCGCCTTTTCTGTTTGTCTTTCCTACCCCAAAACTCCGGGAAAATAGGAGGGGGCAGCTCAAGCGGGTAAGTGGTATAAAAGGGTGAGAAAATCCCTAAATTGATGGAATGTGTACAAGATTTAATTAACCATTAACTACCTTCCTTTGATTTACCAAAGCTTTGAATATTTATGATTAATTATGATGCCTAAGAGCCCTTTCCGACCAATCCGTTTTCCTCCTAAGTTCCGAACAGACTACTACAATTCCTGAGTAAATGTTTCTTAGTTTTCATGTTGTAATTAGACAGGAGAGGTGGCCAATTTTGGTTTTGAAGGATAAAGATGGGCAAAACCACATCTGGTTTTGGAATTGGGACGAAATGTAGCTGATCAAAAAATGCAAAGACATGTGCTGTAATATGTTTGGAGCATCTGCGTATTAACGGGAAGATGGGGAAATAATTATTAAGTGTGAATATGAGAGAAAGAACACCATTGTTTTTGTACGTGGACATATTTTTATAATAATAACAACCATTATTATTGTCATTTTGCACACTATAATCCTTTGTTTACAAGCATGGCCGCACAACATCCTTGTGCAGATTCTCGCCTCTAAAGTGTACAGGGAAAATACGGAGGCAAGGACTTGACGGCAAAAATCTCAAAATAAAAGCGGCCTTTCTCCCAATCCAGCTACAATGGAGAGGAGAGACCACAATAAATACAAGGTTTTTGCAGGAATCGTCCGTCTTATTATTATAGTACATTTCCATTCATATATTTGTCGCGAAAATAATATTTTTTTAAGTATAATAATTTACATGTTTACACGCTTCATAATGTCCTTTCTTTTAAAAATCTTACAGTACAAAAACAAAACGATTATACGTAATACACAATAAAATCTTGACGAAAATAATATAATAAAAACAAATAAATAAAAAGAATGGAATCATTGTTTTTTTTTTTGCATAACCATCTGGATTTCATTGAGCTGTAGAATAATGTTCTTTTTTTTTGTTCTTTTTTTTAACAAAAAACAGACGCACAACACAACATTGTAAGAGTGCTCAACTGAATGTAGCTTTAATTAACTAAATGTGGAAAATTGTAAGTAGCATGTATAAGTAGTACTATCATTAGTAATATTAACATACAACTTAGGTTTACCCCCTACGCCATAGAACCTGGAAATGAACCGCCCAAAAAATCAAAAGAATACACACAACAATTATTAGAAAAGAAAAAAACTGTCTTTCGTGATTTTTTTAAACTATTTCTTCCTGTAAAAAAAATGTATCATAAATAAAATTTATACAGTACACTTTGAATCTACCATAAAAATGTACAAAATAAGTTAGGTATAATTATGTACAAAGGAGACGTCGTACCACAAATGGACATTAGTAATAAATAAGGAAAAATGGGAAATACAGTAATTAATTGCTCATCGCATTATAATAGAATGCCAACACTTTTGATCACCGTATACTTTTTTTTTGTGAATTACTTATTTTCTATTCAGAAGGGATTTAGTCTCTATAAAATATTTTACTACACGGGGCTTAGTGCATTTTTATGTTTTATAAAAATATTATTTTTTTTTGGTTTCCACTTTTAAAAAAAATACTCTTTTGTATTTCTGTCTAATTTAGGCGAAAGTGCACACAAAATCTTTTGTGCCGACCTTGGCACTTTCGAAGATGTTTTCTTTTATACATGAGACACTTTTTTGGCCGGAGGTAATTCTGATTAATAAATAAAGAATAAATAATATAACCCGAACATCTGTGCCAGATTCCAATCTACATGCATTAAAATGTAAAATAATTTACAAAACATTCACAGTCTAACATCCTACAACCTTAAAAAATATAGTGTTATTATAAAATAAATTTGGGGAAAACTACATACTTATATGTATGCATATCGTGAATGCAATAAAATTAAAAATGGAATGTTTGAGAGTATCTTAATTCATACAGATTTTTTACCCTTTACCACAACCTCTTGTTTTAATTTGTTTTAAATACTTGGCGTGCCTGCATTCAAAAAAAAGGGCTTCCGTACATTTTCTGCGTGTTTACCATAGTTCACATTTTTGCACGAATCCTTATATAGTAGATAACAGCAACAATCAAATAAAAAAACTGAGGTGAATAACCCAGGTGATATAAATAATGTATGTCTTTTTTTCTAAACTTTTACACGGACAAATGTATAAGTATTTAGTTACCATCTCTTCAACTCCTCTTGTGTATAATTTGGTACGCAAATGAAGTACAAAGGAAAATTATTTTAAAAGTTAATTTTAGTATACGAAAGCAAAAAAAACTCTTGCATTGGAATGGAATTAAATTCAGAAGTGAGAAAGTTATACATACCGGGAGAATTTTTTTATGTATATAGAAAAATGGATTTATCAAAGTCGCATTTACCCCCCAAAAATATCATTTTTATTATTTCGAAAAAATGAAAGGCAACGGTATCTATATTAAATTCATTTTGTTTTTTTTTTAATCTGAAATAGTTGTAAAATTTTCGAGAAACCTAATTCTGCTCTAAAATGCATTGAATTTGCGTGAACGACAGTAAGTAGATTGACTAGAGTGATTCGATAGAATAAAAATGATTCAGTAAAAAAAATAGATACATAGAATTACAAAATAAATAGGATTCAAATACACACAACAGTTTCAAAAGCACAGGGGAAATTATTTTTTGTTTGACTGAAAAATTCATCCAAAAGCAATTACTTTCTTTTAAAAAAAACATTCATCCTAGGTAATTCCTAAACAAAGACTGACTTTTTTTCTGCAGTTGCAATTTGTATTAAGAATGAATTTACAAAACAAAGGGGGAAAATACCCGGCCAAATAATGTGAAATTTCTTCAAAGGGGAAAAACCCGGTAGTTGGAAAAGAGTGTTTGTAGCGGCATCTGCCGGGGACGCGAGGCACTACTACTACCACAAACGTTTTTACCTCACTAATTTTCTGTAAATTTATCTGTAAATTTTTAATAATAACTATGGAGTCTATATATTCTACTAAATTGACCATGTATTTACAGAATTTATAATGATAATAGTCATAACCGTAAAACAGTAGTACCTGGTCTCGTCTCGTATCTTTTGCTTTAAAGAGGTTCCTCGTGTATACGTCAATTGTCCATTCAACTACTCTAATTTGTATCAGGTGTGTGCATTGTAGCTTAAACCGGAAGTTATACATGACGTGAATTTATGCATTGCTCAGGAGTTTTAACTAAATACATAAAAAAAATAATACTACAACTAAATAACTACGTATGTATATATCAAGAAGTATGTATGGAACAGTATATAAACGGATAGTATTAGCTGAAGTCTTTACAAGTCAGTCAAAAAAAAAAGTAAAAATAAAAATAACAAAACAAAAAAAAAAACAATAATAATAACTTGTATAAATTATTACAATAACAACGTGGTCTAGTGATGTAAGTCCCTTTTAAATAGAGTTCTCACACCTACACGGAAATAGTCCCACATTTTGTTCACGGCGTACTGCTTGAAACAATAAAGTCCTTGCAGTGGGTCATTTGCCCGGGAGAATGCATAGGCTACTCGGTTACCAAAATCAAATACAGGATTGCCCGTTTCCGGTAAATTGGGTGCTCCAAAGACAAGATCCGTAATGCCAGTCCCAGGATCGGGGTCACTTGTGAGGTACAGGCTGGAATCTTTGCTTTGACTTCTGAAAATTAATTTTAGATCAAAAAAATATCTGTTAGAATGATCGTCTATTTTAATACTTTCCGACGTATTTTTTTTCCAAAAATGTTTTTATTATAAATAAATATAATTAGACTAAAAAAAGAACTTACCCCGGACTGGTCCTCCTCTGTTCGGAAATACTGAGTTGTCCAAATCCTGGTACGTCCGGGACGACCCCAAAGTAGGAGATAAAGAAGGGTTTGGCCACTTCCGAGATTCTGGAAACCACATCCACATCCCCCTTTTCGTCATCATCATCCAGGAATTGACTTGTACTGGAGGAAGAGCTGGAGGAGGAGGAGGTTGAGGAGGAGGAAGAAGAGATTTTCTGAGGTTTTGAACTCGTCTGTGGACGTGGTGGCTTGGAATCCGAACCCGAGAATTGGTGTTTCAAATAAGTCTGGACAATTGAGGAGAGGAGTCCCGCAATGCCTCCAGCACCTCCCAAACCACCCCCGAAGTCCCCGGATGGGCCACTGGAAGACGGAGAGCTATGTACCGGCCGGTTATTCGAGGAACTCACAGGAGCATCATGGATTTCGTTGGATTCAATGGGCTCCCTCACAGGCTTGCGAGATGGACCGGAAGGACCGGAATTATGATTCATGGAGGAGGATGAGGAAGAGGATGAAGATGGGCCCGATGAACCTCCAGTGGGACCAGTTGGACCTTGATTTCCCCCTTTTACCGGTGGATTTCGAGGAGGTGTGAGGAAGCTTGTGACCAAATTACTGACCATCCCTTGAATCATGGGACTTGTGGCCACTTGAGATACCAGGGGAAGAGCATTATTCATGAGGAGGGACACCTTATCCACCTCCGAACCACCCATTGCCGTCTGTACCAAGGCACTAGCCAAATTCATGAGTTGTCCCGTGGATGCATCCTTCCCTTGAGGCTTCACCTTGTGTTGGGACTGATTGTGGGACTTGTCAGGTTGTCTTCGAGTTCTTGGAGGTTGGGAGGAAGAGGCCATGCGTGATGCACCAATGTTCTCTGTCGTTCGTTCCACATACATATTTTGTGGTGGTCTTTGTTGTTGTTGGGGCATTGGATGTTGTTGTTGGATCCATGGTTGTTGTTGCTGTTGCTGTTGTTGGTGTTGATGTTGAGGAAGGAACTGATGTTGTTGCTGCGGGGCTCCATGCTGTCCTTGCATTACCGGTTGATGGAGGAGCGGAGGTCTTTGATCAAATCGTTTCTCCATGGCTGCGGGAGGTGCTGGCAAGGGATTGATGGGTGCGGCCGTCTCAATCTTGGCAATTGTTGCCAATTGTTCCAATGGCGTCCGTACCTGAGTTCGACTGATCCTCCTGGGACGACCGCCAATGGAGGAATAACTCCTGGAAACACTGATGCCGGGCTCGGAGCGACGAACTCGTCGATTCCCTGGGATGCCATAATGTCCGTGGAAAACGGATTTGAACCCATCCGACATGGATGTCATGGGAGAGATGAAGTTATTCATGTGATTGGCCATGGGAGGGGGTTGAGAATTTGTTTTGAAGACTCTGGCCAGGAGATTAGTTGCTGAAGCCATGAGGCCGTCGTTGGCAAGATTATATAATCCGTATTCCACATAGCAGTAGCCCATATTGAATTCTCGGGACCAAATCACGTACTTGTCCTGGTACGTCCCAACCCACCCGCCAACATCTACTCTTTCAAGCAAATCCGAAGCTGTGGTGGCGGGGAGAACATGTGCGATCCCGTCGGCTACCTCCCCAAATCCTAATGATCTCATGAGAGCCCCCACAAATTGGAAGGCTTCCGCCAAGACCGTGCTATTAAGGGGCTTCCTCTTGCTGGGCACATCCGTTTCCATGTTATCGAAGACGTGAATAATTTCTGAGGAGGCATTCCCATAGGATTGTTCTACCTCGGAGGAGGATTCACCGAAGGAGGAGGTTGTTGGGGGGACTTTGGACTCAGCGGAGGTGGTGCTCCCATCTTCAATGGGTTGTAAATCTTGTTCTTCCGACGATAAATCATCCTCTGGTCGTTTCTTGATAATCAATCTTGGCTGACGTCCGTTTCGAGCGGATCCAACGTCGGATTCAATACCTGGAATCGGCTCGGGATCCGCTTCCTTCCTCATGGATGGACACCTTTAGGAATCACAAAATTAAAAAAAAAAAAAAAGCTTTAGAAATAGGTTGGGAAATTTTATATAATATTACATGAGGATGAAATGTTAAGATTTTGTCATCAAATCTAAGGATAAATTTTCTCAGGTCCAAAAGAGATCTCGAAAAAGGGTTAAACTCACTTTTTCGGCATGTGTTTGAGGCAACAAAGGGGTTCTTGGAGAGAAACTCCAGCATAGACCCAATGTGAGTCACACCATCTGTAGAAGCCACCAAGCCATTTGGGCTCACTTAATTTTCCCACCGAATTGACTTGCTCATCATCCGCGCTGTTTGATTCCACCTCATCACCCTCATCAATTTCACGCCTCGGCAGTGGTCCCACAATAAATTTCCATGACTTTCGATTCTCATCCAATTTCGCCATGGCCTGATGATCCAAGCCAAGGATGGTTCGGGGCAGGGGAACTTTGTGGGATTCATTGTACCGTTGACATGCCAATGTCCGAGTGGCGGCCAAGACGACCGTTTGAACCAAAGGGGTATTCTCCTGACTCTCAGACATGGCCTGAATTAGCTGTCTGCAAATTGTGGCACATGAAACCTTGTCATCCTTCAAGCTACAGTTGGCTGTCACGGGGTGTCCTATTGTGGGAAAAAAAAAATTCACATGTATAGAAATTTAAAAATGTATTTTATAAAATATATATCGGCGCACGTCGAAAACGTTTTAAAAAGCATCCATAAAATCCGTCTGACAACAATAGTTGTAAAAATATTTGGACAGAAAGGGGGATGAGGTACTAATGGTGTCATAAACCCTTGTTTATGTGTGGTAATCAGCTCACTCCCATAATGCATGCGAAAGTTGGTTAAAAGAAGCTTTGGGGGTGGTCATGCCTTATTAATTCCATTAAGTCTCTGGGAAGTCCCAGCCAAGGTGTTTTATAATGTTTTGTAAATATATATATAATACCTATATACCCCTCATAAAATGTGGTCGGCCACCCCAGAGAATCTCCATGTGTGAGTGTCTCTGTTTTTTTTCCTTCATATGATAAACGTGTGCTTGAAGATATGCTTCAATAAATAAATGTGACAACTTTATTAGTGGAGCTGTCGTTGTCTTATGTCTGTGTTAAAAGGCCTTAAGTTAACACTAAGCATCATTTCGCCCGGGATTAATAATCATGTCTGGTCAATCCAAGGTATGTATCTCATATTATCCAATTCTTCATTGTTTTAAATGTGTAGTCATAGTAGTCATAAATATTTCCATTGTGATAATTCCCTTTTGTAACCACAACTACTCTGTCTCAAAAAATTCTGTCTCCCCTTTTTGCGTATGAATTTGGCGTTCCCACGCACAAACCAAAAATGTTGGTGGTGGGCGTCAGGAAATATTCCGGGATCAAAACCTTCCGCAATAATTTTTGAAAGGCCCCAGAGATTAAGGGTAACTATGTCATTATAACGTTCCTGCTCTGCCCTTAATTTTTCCTATAGCTTTCAATTGTATCCTGTTAAGAAAATACCGGGGAATAACGGGATTTGATAAAGGGCAACAGAAAAGGTAAAAAACAGATTCCAAAAAGTACAGTGACCTTACGGTTTCTGAGGTTTTTATTGTTAGGTGGAAGACAGATGAGAGTAAGATAAAAAAAAAAAAAAGGAAAAAAAGGGACGCAAATAGATGTGAGTGAACCTTCAAGGCCAAGGGAAGATGAAAATGAATCTCGGAGACATTGAAAACATTTCCTTTCCATTTCTCTTTCCATATTTGGGTTGTTTTTTTTTACGTACATAAATCTATATATATAATTATTGTATAAGCTCAACATCTTCAAGGACCCTCAGTTTCTTCCCTTTCCCAAGTTCGACAACCTCGACGAAGGTCAGTGAAAGAAAAAATAGACCCTTAAAGAAATGATTATTCCAGTACTTTGTGATCTCCCATGCAACAGGTACTTTGACGTAACCCATTAAAAATACTTCTCACGTACACATTCAAGGAAAAGATGGTCGTCTCAAGGGCTCCAAGGACAATCGTACGTGTGGAACCTCCAAAGGAAAAAAAATTCATTTCCATCTACTTTTACCCGTCCAAGGACCAAAGAAGCAAGGGATTCTTTTTTTTTTTAAGGAAGATAATCCAGCCGACTGAAGTACCACTTTCAAATCTTTCAAAATAAAAAAAACGCATCAACTGTAGCCTAGCCGGGTCTCCCTTCCATCACCTGAGGTTCTTTACACCTAATAATCCTTTGAAGACCCTTTTTACTGGGAGCCCTTAACGTTTTTTTTTTTTGCCAGATTTAAAACATCCTTTTTTTCACTGTCATTTCTTTACCCTTCTACAATAATGTTTCTATTTATATATTCAAGCCTTACAAATGACTTCTCCGAAGGACATTTCAATTTTTTTTCTTAAATCCTATCACGCAAGTATCTTGGTTACGGAGAAAAATGTTTCCCTTCAATTTTGGGAGCCCTCAGGGACTTGCCTAAGCAAAGCCGCAACCATGGAATTTATATCAAAGCGTAGAAAGTAAAAATAGAAGTCATTATATATTTTTTGTAACATTCCAAGGGACCCTTTTTATCTGTCTGAATGTAGAGGCCTGCATAAGGAGACAATTTTGAGTCTTCTCAAAGGGTTGAAGGCCTATCATCAACATTGAATCTTTTCAAAGATTTCAGGGCCAAAGAAACTCTTCGTCTTCCCCTAATTATTCCAGCGCTACCGGCGATTTGACTCATCCAAGTGAAAGGCTATGAGAGAGATTTGGCTTTCTCCTGACCAGGAAGTACAGCAAAATCATATTCAATGCTTTCAATACTGCTCCCGATTTAAAAATGCTATTAAATTTTTTTCCCTCCTTTCTTGCTCTAACTTTAAATTAGGCCTTGCTTATAGGTGATTATGCTCACTTATATATTTGGGGGGGGGGGGGGAGGAATACAACAATAAAAGAAGCGGCTCCGTCTGTCCACCATACAGGAATGTTGGCAGTGAGGGGGCGACCAAGTCTTTCAGAAGGTGTGGTACTAGTTAGTCATAGTAACCCAGAAATCCTCTTAAAGCCCTTCTTTCACCAGAAGAATGAAAGCCCCCAGAATATACATAAAGGGACTTGTGTGGACTTTTGAATATTTTACCATTCAAAAAAGTGTGTACAAATAAGTATAACAAGAGGATTCTCTTCCCATTGACTTTATATATGGACACTCACCACCAAAAGTGGCCTGGGGTGATATACTATTAAAATAAAACTTCCATTAAAAAAAAATGTGATGCTCCAGTATCCAAGCGGAGCCTTTTAATATGAAAAAAATCCCTTGTAATGTCAGATGTATTTTTATTATGATTCAGTCTCTTTCAAAAAAAAATGTATTTTTTTTGTTTATATATTTAGTATATAGTAACAATAAAAGTAGTTTTTTTTTTGCTAAGGAAGTCCAACGCCCTACTGATCAACAGTGATGGCACTGTTATCCTCGGCGTCATTACCATCATTATTACTATTAAATTTCTGGGTTTTTAACTCCCTAGACCTCCTATTAAAACCCATGGGCATTACATACAAGAGGAGGGAGCTGGTCACATATATAGAATATTTTTTTTTGGAAGATTATAATTTTTTTATCACTTAAATTCATCACAAGACGGGGGGGGGAGAAAAAAAAACAACAGTAAACTAGACTAAACTATAATACTTGAGAGATTCGTATTATTTTTATTATTAGTGTCTATGTACAATTATGTACATTCCGTATGTGTGTGGAGCGATAAGAAGATGATAGTTTATATAGGTGTTGTTCTTATGATTAAAGGAATATTATTTTTTCATCCTTTGGAAGCAAAATAAAAAATAGAGTCTTTGAAAACTGATTAAAATCTCATCCCCCTCCCCTTTCCTACACGCTCCATGATTCTCTGGTATTACAATACTCGGCTTTTGCCTCAAGATGTTAAACCCAGGATTTTTTTTTTTTGGCAATTGTGTATCTAATATTATGTTTTATACACACTATATATGTACAGTTCCCTTTAATACACCTGCAACATGTGGTTTCATATGAAGCAATAATGTGTAACGTACTATACAATGTATATAAAGCCCATGGCATTCACACTCGAAAAAAAAAATGTGTGTTAGGAATGCCTCCAAAGGCAAAAATAACGAGTGTGATACAAAGTCTTCTTATTTTTTTTCTTGGAAAAAAAAAGCAAAGCAAAGCCAAGAAGATGCAAAAAAGCATGTAAAATGCTTTTGTATGTATCTATATGTAACTGCACGTAATGATGAGATGGTACGCTAAAGTAAGCTTGTGATACAATTATTATGAGGGGGAACAAAAAAAAAGGCTTCGTTCCCCTATTTTTGCCAGTCTTTTTTTTTTTTGGTACATAAAAGATGAGGAGGAGAGTAGGACAATGAGGAAATGGAGGATGAGATAGAGTATTACAGCATGTACATTTTTAAGTGCAGAAAATGAAAAAAAAGGAGGTATATATGTATATTTTTGTATACATATATATAGATATAGATATGTATTATAATTTTTTTTTCTTTACCCGAGAGCACTGGCTTTGCATCAGAAGAGAACTCAAGCGGAGGTGAACCGAGGAGGAACACACCACATTGACAAGTATCAGTGTCGGCTGCTGTGGCTTCGATTTGCTGGTGATGCAGCAGGAGGTTAATCAGCAGTAGTTTTAGCAGCAAACTCTGCACCAGCCCAAATGGTCCCATCCTTAAACGTTTCATGGACTTTTTCCTCTTCCAATCCTTCTTTTCTCCTAGATTTTCTTTCTTGGCAATCTCCCACAATTTTCCCTTTTAATTTTATTCTGTATCTTAAATCCTGCAATATAAAAAGAATGAACAATGGTTAAAATTTCTCACAAAAAAATAAAAGAAAGAAGGAACAGCAAAACAATAATTTTTTGATGCTTTTCCAATCACATTTGGTCAACAACCATAGATTGTTCGTCAGGAGGAACCCACATGTGTTCTTTCATCTACATATGTATGAATCAAAATTCAAAAGGGATGGAAAACAATAAAAGTAAAAAAAAAAAAAAAACAGATTCTTGAACATATGTCAACCATTAAAAGTCATTTGATTAATAATGCGTCCTACCCAGAGTCACACATATAAGAGGTTCAACTTCTAAAAAAAAAAAAAGGGACAACGATGTCGTGTATTTAAAGGAGGACAAGGAGGGAGAGGAGGAACCTAGATTTTTTCATTTAAAAAAAATAAAAAAAAAAAAAAAAAACGAAAAATAATCAACATCATGGTGTTTTCACCAGGCGAAAAAGAAATCTACCTTCCCTTCCTATTTCTTGGCCTATTTGTATGCGAAACAATTATTTTCTTTGCATTAATTCAAAAGAGAAAAAAACTACATTGTTCCCTCGCCCATGGGTGTGCGTAATTATATGTTGTAATAAGGATTTTATAACATGAGAAATTATTAGGATTTTGTGTATAAAAATTTGAATATATTTTTTGTATTACATAAAATGCAACCCTTCTTGTCACATGCAAATGTGAGTACAAATTCGTTCCTTATATTTTTGCCTCTTGCCTATTTTGTGAGGATGAAGCACAGAAAGGAACACCTGAGGAGTTTTGTCAGTTACTACAAAATAATACGAGGGATGGACACTAAATGAGACAAACGCACTCACGCACTTCTGAGTTACAACTGAACCTTTATGGAGAAACTTTTTTCCGGCAACAAGTTAAGAAGAAAAACAAGACATTCTCTCTTTCTTTTTTTTTTTTTTTGGGTGAAGATTTTAGGTTATTGGACCTTTCCCTATATAAACCCCGACCCCGAGAATATGTCTTTTCCAGGTAATCCTCCCACCATATCACAAGGTAAATACAGAGAGAGAGGGATTGAAGAAAAAATATTTTCTACACCATCCCCTCTTTCCCTTTTGGGAGAAATAGGATATGTACGGGGGAAATGTGTCCTTTTTTCCCGACACAAAATCCAGACGACCAGACATGCATAAAGAGCCTTTAAGGTATGTCCCTACAGATGTATTTGTTGTCCTTATAACATTTCCGTGATTCTAATAAACCTTTCATTCCTCAACACTCCTTCCCTGAATGAGTAAATGGAGTATTATTATTTTTGTCATCATTTTTATTTATTGCTGATGCCTCCACCAAAACCACTGGGGAGGTCCTGTACATAGCCTAATTATGCCAACATTGTCTCCCATCCTATTTTTGGGTATCCCAAAAGAAACCAAAATAAGTTGGACATAATTCATTTACAATGTGATAACATATCTTATTCTCCCCCGCCCCAACAATTTTTTACACACAAGTGTGTGAGCTGACCAATATTTTTCTTTGTACAATTTCATATGAAATGACGACAATGCACGTAATTTGTAGGAGTCACGAGTGAGGAAGAGAACAATGACGAGGTTTAAGTTTTCCCTATTAACAAATCAAAACGGTTTCCCTTTGCACCGTAAATACACAAGTAATTTGGGAGGCATTCCCTCTATAATATTCCTTCGGGGGTAGGGAAAAAAAATCTCATCCTCGTGTTTGTTCTCATTATTCCGAAAAATTCTGAAATTATTTTACGTGTGCATACATGCATATTACCCACATGTGTATTTTTTTTTGCACGCACTGTGGCATTGATCCTGAGGGGTAAATACATTTTTATCATCTAAAACTTTGTAAGAATAACGTTTTATTGTATGTAACATTTTTTTTCATCTTCAATGTATTACCAAAAAAATAATTGGGCAATGCCAATGTAACTGAGAGTCATTGGACGGGACATTTTGTGGTTTTTTCCCCCTTCCTCCAAACATTACATCCTATTACTATATTAAGGGCTTTCACGCCAAGGGGGTAAATGATGCGGAAATAAAATTGATGATGAAACCCAATGTGTACACGTTTATTACTATGACTTTTTTTTGTGGGGAAATGATAGAAAATTGAGATGATAATGCCATTATTGAGATCCGTATAATTCCTCCATTGTCCCTCCTCTCATCCTACACAACGGAGGTTGTGGCACGTTTTTTTTTCTTATCTCAGTCCTCCTCCACTTTTGTCATTATGCAGAGATAAACAATAAATACAAACCGAAGGAGGAGAAAAATTTTGGTTGGGCTCATACAAAACTCCTGTTAGCAACTGCCCAACAATGTTTGGAGTGTCTTGTAGTAGTAGAACGGCTGTTTTTGTCATTGTGAGAGAGCACCGTTCAAATCTCTCCTTTACGGACTGACCGAATGACAATGCCATGACCAAGAGAACATTGTTATACTCTTTGACTGTTTTGGTCTGGAATCTAAAGCAAGAATCAAGCCTCCATAGTTCTTGGAATGATTGTAATAATGCAGGGGAGAAAAAAAAAAAGGTTAGGACAAGGTGAGAAACGAGAGCTCAAAGAACTTCTTATTCCTCTCCTTGCCACTTGTACTGAGCACAGGTAAGAATGCTCTCTGAACTCACAGTGTGAAAATTGTTACAGAGAAAGAGAGAGAGAGAGAAAGACAATAAACTGACCATCTCCCAATGATCTAAGTGAAGATGGAAGGAAACCTTAAAGAGATGACCGACTCTACCACTACATGCCTTTAAAAGCTGTGATGGTATTCAAAAAAAAAAGAAAAAAGATGAGCGTTGTCCCTTTATGGGAAGAATGAAATCATTCAGCTGTTTTTAATAAACAGTCCCGTCAAATTAGCAACGGGGTTGAGAGGAACATGTAATACTTTTGAAACACCCAATGAATCTAAGGACCGTAACAGCAATTGCGATAACTTTCGTAATGTTTGGGGGACTTCTGTTAGAATGGCGGTATGCAGATTCTTTTTTTTTTCTGCCGACATGCCATTCTGTGCACGTCCAAATACAAATGGCATCAGCATGCTTTAAGTTTTTCCTTGTACATAAGTTCAAGACTTTTACTGGTGGAACAAAAAAAAAAGGATAAAGCAAAGAGAGAACGAGAGAGAGAGAGAGGGAGAGATGAATGAAAGATAAAGTAAAGAGAGAGAGAGAGAGAGAGAGAGAAGGAAAGGACGCGGAGAAATATCTGTAGCAAAGAAACTCTAAAGAAACTGGTCATGAGAGAGACGAAAACGCGAGCGTGAGAAACGGAATACTGGCAAGGACAGAACCAGAGAGACAAGGAGTGAGAAAGAGAAAGAACGTTAAGAAATAAAGGGGAAAACAACTAGAGACAAAGAGGAATAAAGTGCAAAAAGAAAGGGGAAAGTCAGAGAGAAAGAGAGAGAGAGAGAGAAAGGGCTGCTGCTTAGAGAAAGATAACAGAAAGAGAGAGACGGGGATAAAGCCAACAGAGAGAAAAGAGAGAGACAGATGGGAAAAAGCAAAGAGAGAAAAGAGAGACACAGACGGAGAAAAGCAAAGAGAGAAAAGAGAGACACAGACGGGGAAAAGCAAAGAGAGAAATAGGGAACGAGATAAGTCGAGGCGAGAGGAATAGATGGGAAAATAGGAAGATCTGTAGATGAAGAGAGCGAGCGAGAGAAAAGACGGAGAGGGAGAGCGAGAAGGAGCAAATAGAGACAGAGAGAGAGGAAAGGGGCAAATAAAGGGAGAGATACATGCCTGAGAGCGAAAAAACAACGAGGGAAAGAAAGAAGAGAAGAGAGAAAGGAGAGAGAGAAGAGAGAAAGGAGAGAGAGAAGAGAGAAAGGAGAGAGAGAGGAAAGGGGCAAATAAATAGAGAGAGACAGGTCTGAAAGAGAAAAGACAAAGAGAGAGAGAAGAGAGAAAGGAGAAATGAGGGAAAGAGACAGAGAGAAAGAAGAGATAAGGAGGGGGAAACAGAGAAAGGATAGATAAGGATGGGAAAAGGCAGAGAAAAGAGAGATAAGGAAGGAAAAAAGACAGATCAAAGAGAGCGAGATGTAAGAAGATTTGAAAGAGAGAGAAATACAAAGGGAAGAAGAGAGAGAGATGTAAGAAGATTTGAAAGAGAG
>JAQGBT010002601.1:0-23201 GCA_034698585.1 Disparrhopalites patrizii | reverse complement strand
CGTCCTCTCTCTCTCTCTCTCTCTCTCTTCCATTTTCAAATGTTCCCATCCATACTGACCATTTTCTGGAAGGTCGACCAAGAGGAGAAAATTGTCCCTCTTCCTCCCTTGTCTTTTCCTGTTTTGAGAGAGAGAGAGAGAGAAGGAAAAAAAGTTTTTTTTTCGAGGGGAAAGCGAATTAAAATTCCAAAGTTTGCCTACGTTGAGGCTGAAGAAGAAGCCTTAGACTTTTCTCCCGGAATCTCAAATAGGTTTTTCAAGCTTCAACTTTCTTCCCAGCCTTCTTCTTCCGTTCTCGGAGCTTAAACAAGTTTTTTCTCCCCCCTTTCCCAGTTTTTTGGGTGGAGATGACTGGAGATGGATAAGCTGGAGGGAGAAAGGGGGAGAAAAGAGGAGGAGGAGGAAGAGATGGTGGGAAGAAGAAAAGATTTTTCAGACCCTTTATATAATACATGTGAGGGTAAAAGTAACTTTGGAAAATCCCTAGAGTTCCGGCCCAAGAGAACCTCCGCCGCCACCAAGAGCTCTGCACAAACTTGGCCTTTTCCCCTCCCAGCTCTTCTTGGCAAGCTTTCCATCCATGATGATATCGTCTGTGAGAGAGAGAAAGTTAGAGAGAGAGCGAGAGAGAGAGAAATGACTTGGACTCTCCTTCCTCCCTTTTCCCTCTCTCTCTCTCTTTTTTCCATCTTATTCTTTCCGGGATCCCCGCCGATGCTAACGGAATAGTAAGTAACAATGCTTTTGATCTCTCTCTCCCTCCCAAAACTCCCTCTCTGCTGGTGTTCTCGTCAAAAATTTATAGGCAATGTTTATCCCTTCTACATGACTCTCCATATACGCCTACACTCACCAATTTCCTCTCCAGCTACATACTTCCCAGCCTCTCTCATCTCCTCCTTCGCACAACTTCCCCAGCATCCCAGACGTTATCCTTTATTCCTCCATTTTCAAAAACTAGATGAAATTCAAAGGCTAAAATATTAGCATTTCCAAAGAATTTTTCAAAAAAATCCCTCCAATTATTTCATGTCTTATTTGTACGAAGATATTTGAAGGTGTATTTGATACAGTACATGTCAATGTCACTTCGTACGTTAAAAATATTGGCATAAAAATGGCAGGCTAAGAACGTGAAAGAAAAGGTTAAAAATCCGGAATGGGGATAAATTAAAATGCCTCCAAAAAAATTAATCCAAGGAGGAGAAATTACAATCATTTTTCTCATTCCTTTAGTAACGATGGGGAAGGAATCAATAGTGGGAAGGCAATGACACTCGTAAGAAAAGGACCACAATTGAAACAAGCCGTGGAGAGACAGAGAGAGAGAGAGAGAAAGAGAGAGAGAGACGAAAACGATGATAGTTTTCACATGTTGTTGTTGTTCTTTGGTTCGCTTGAGAGTCCCCTTTTTACAAGCAGTTGTTGGTCTGGGAACAGCAGAGCAGTGGTAGCAGCAGTAGTACCATTTGCAATAAGATGGCAGAGAAAGAGAGATACAAAGAGAGACAGGGAGATACAAAGAGAGAGAGAGAGACGGAGAGATACAAAAAGAGAGACAGAGAGAGCAAAGATTTTGAGCACTTTGAGTCCCAGCCTTTTCCTTATGTGTGTACATGTACTGCCACGTTATAGAGCTGTAGAGATACTTTCTATGATATCATACAGGATTATCATATCGTTTATTTGTGTTGCCTTTTACTGCAATGCGAAAAGGAAGCGCCCATTCTCCCATTATTAGAAATATCCCTCCCGACCCAAAATCACACACTACACTGCGAGGAAGAGATGAAAGAGGAAAGAGATGTGGAGAGGGAGAGACAAAGAGAGAGAGAAAAAGAGAGAGGAAGGAGAGAGAAAGAGAGAGATAGAGAGAGAGAGAGAGTGCTTACTCTATGCCACTACAAACACATCTCTCCGCCATTGTAATACTATATGAACCCTTAAAACTCAAGACCTGTACACAAAAAAGTAGTATTCAAAAGAGATAAGGCATGTGTATATACATACGTCCCTTCCCTTCCTTTTTCGTATAGAATCAGAGAAGTTATCAAAGGATAGGAAAAAGAGGGGAAGAGGAGGATGAGGAGGATGAGGAGAGAGAGAGAGGGAGAAGGGAGGGAAGCAGAAGCCCATAGTCATCCATGTCCTTTTTGGCACATCACAAAGGTAAACATAAATAAATAGCAAGATACCACTCCCGACGACTTGGACGAGCAGACGCTCCCTCATTCATGCTTGTCTCTTCATTTCCGACTAATTCCAATCATAATCAAGACCATGGCGGAAACGGGGCTGAAATTCATCAAATAGTTATGTATTTTTCTGCCCGCTTTCTCTCATCCCTCTCTCTCTCATCTCTTGTATCTGCGGGTCTAACCCAGCTTTTGGCATGCTCCATTCTCCCAAAAAATGTAGAAACATGTGGATAGTTATGCTGCTGGCCAGAGAAGCCATGAAAGAGCCCATGAAATGAGATTGTATTGTACGTATTTACCCTGCACTCCCAGCTCTTCCTCAGCCCTTCCGCTCGTCATAACTGTTAAATGAGGAGAATTTGGACTTGACCGCTTATTCTCCCACTCTCTCTCTCTCTTTCTTCCTCTCGGTATCTCTCTGTCTGACGCTCTCGTTAGCTTTTATTACTACACATCATTACCAGCTTCTTTACACTGGGGCCTCAGCCTACTAAATAATACACAGAAACAACTCTTAATGCCAATTGTCACACACTGACGGCACATGATGAGCTTCTCTCACTCTCTCTCTGTCTCCCTCTCACATCTCTCTCTGTTTCTCTCGCACGTCTCTGTCTCTGTCGGTAGGTCGTTCTTCCACAAAAATACTTACACTTGACGACTCCTGCGATTATGTGGTTGGTCCATCCTCATCCAGCAGCCACTTCTCTCCACCATCAATAATGCATTATGTGGTGTGACGGAAAACCAATATTTAAAAGGTCTTCGTAAGTGGAGCTTTAAAATGCAAGAAAAACAGAGGCAGTTTTAGTACAGAAGTATTTTTGCGGAATTCCCTGCTATCTTCATCCTACGTCGGAGGATCTTGGTCGGATCGAAGCTCAAAATCAAGGACTGCTTTTTTTTGAAAGAATTATTAGTACTTTGAAGAAACTTTTGTATGGCAGGAGGTGAAGTTAAAAGTCGTGGAGAAGGAGTCTGAGAAAAGTTATGGGGTTCGCTCTAAAAAAAATTTGTTTGCTTAAAGTTTCTCAAATCTATGAAATTCTATGGGATTCCTCTCATTCCCGCCAGTAATAGAAAGTTCAAAAAAAAATCCTGAAACTGAAAAGTTCACGAGATTGTTCTTGTCCATACATAGGCAGGGGATTGCGGGGAGAGAAAAACCCTTGGAGCAATTACATATAAGTACTAGCATTTGTACGTCCGTGTAACAGCAAAGACTATGGAATTGAAAAAAACAGAGACAGTGAATGAATGAGAGAGAGAGAGTGAAAGAGAGAAAGAGAGAGAGAGAGACGAAGGAAGGTTCATCCGAAAAGTCTAGAAGAGAGTATAAAGTTCTCTCTGTCTCTCTCTCTCTCTCTCTCTCGGTATCTCTATCTTTCTCTCTCTTGCCGTCTCTCCATGACTCGCAAAAGGCAAAGAAGACGTGGAGTTTTCTGCTCAATTAAATTTCTAAATAGTCCGAACCAAATCGACTCCCTCTCCTAGACTTTCCTTTCATGCTCCACGAATCTATTCACTTTAATTGGCAATTA
Organism: Disparrhopalites patrizii; assembly: GCA_034698585.1. Classification (NCBI taxonomy): domain Eukaryota; kingdom Metazoa; phylum Arthropoda; class Collembola; order Symphypleona; family Sminthuridae; genus Disparrhopalites; species Disparrhopalites patrizii. The sequence continues at coordinate 19,462 of JAQGBT010002601.1, read as the reverse complement.
GTGATGGCCGACCATATTCTATAATTATAGAAAGCACACAAAGTCTCTCTCTCCGTACAATGATAACCCTTACTGAATGACATTTCTCCATTTTTTTTGTCTTCTCCCTTCTTCAGCTCTTGTTGCTTCCAAGATCCCTCTCCTCCTATTCCACACACACTTTTAGGGCAACTGTACTATGTAGACGAAGACAAAGGGGGGGAGAGGAGTGCTATGAAAATCCATTTCCTTAATCAAGTTAAAGGGGAAAAGTTTGGCAAATGTCAGGAGTGGGAGCGGGCCCTTTAAACAGTGATATGGAGAAGAAACGTTCCAGGAGCCAGAAGACAAAAAAAAACTGTGTGCATACGTATACCTATAATGCACATTTTGGGATTCAAATGTCAAATGGGAGAGAATGCAGTCGTCCGCTTATGATAATAACAGCAATACGTATTGAAAAATCAACTCATCATTTCCTTCCTGCCTTTCCAATGTACTCAAAGGGAGGGAGAGAGAGAGAAAGACAGGGAAAGAGAGAGAGAGAGAGAGAGAGAGAGAAAGAGAGAGACAGAGATACAATGGCAACTTTGCCCACCCTTTTGGTGTTAGACTCTCCAGTCACGAAATACATTTCTCCCTCGTCTCTCTCTCTCTCCCTCACTCTCTCTCTCTCTTCTCTGGTTTCTATTATCTCCTCCCATCCCCAATCTCTTTTCTGACGGAACTATTGATTTCATTTCATTCCCAATAATTTGATAATATTTTCAAAACCAACAGCAATTTCCAAATCAACCACGACCCAATAATAAAGGTACCTCATTTCTGCATTGTCTCCAGTTTCACACCAGGCATATTTTTTTTCTGGATCTAAAATTTTTGAACTATAAAACGCTACTGGACACAGAGATAGTAAAATAATAAAAGTGGAGTGGGTTATTTTTCTTTATTATTCTCTCTATTAGATAATAGAGACCCAGACTAAATTTATAGCCTGGGTGATTTGTCATTTTTTTTTCAATCAATATTCTCAGATTAGATGCATGGGGGAAGGGATTTATGGTGGTGGGGGGTTTATAGAAATAAATTTATTTATTGGGAGGAATATATATGGCTTTTGTTACTCAACGTATGGGATGCTTGTTGGTGGTTGCGGTGGTGTGTAGAATCCTCTTGTGTCTGTCTCCTTTTTACATTGACTTATTAGATACATAAATGGAGAGATTGGCGTTGCGAGGCACATGGTGGGATGGTGATTGGTTGGACAAGAGACAACATATAGAGAGAGAGAGAGACAGAATGAGAGAGAGAGGAGCGGCAAAAGTACAGAGAGACAGATAAAGAGAGTGGAAAGGGGATGAAAGGTTGAGAGAATCCATCATCAAAAATTGATAAGGAGTCCATGTACTTCACCATGATTTGTCCAAATATGACGAGATTGATGGGACACATGATCTCCCATGTTGTAAAAGTGGCAAAAGGGACTGGAGTACCGCAAACAGTGGGGAAGGTCATAAAATTGATGGCTTCATTCTATAAATATATACTCCATATTGCACCCAATAAGAGCTCTGAATGACCACCAATGGATTTGCTCATTTTTTTTGGAATGTGTATGTGCAGATGTACTCACATTATTAGAATACGCCGGGAAAAAAGGACAATTCTGTATTGGGATATGGTTGGGTCTGTAGCAAATCCTGGTTGTTCCTAGTCACAATTGACAGTGAAATATGACATTTTTATATTCAATCAGGAAGATCATCACCATTCATGGATGTACATATGCATGTGCCTGAGTTTACGTAGTAATTGTGAGGGGTTGAATTATTTTACAACTCTCGAGTCAAGAGCATTAAATACATACATTATTATGTATGTTCCCCGGGAAAATCAAGGAGAGGAATGCCTCAATTCACAGAAACTGAAATAGATTCAATGCTCCTTATTTTTAATTTAAACAAAAATATTCATTTGGATCATTTTTTAAGTTAACTTAAAAAACTTTTTTTTTAAACTTCCACCCTCAACGGAAACTGGGGGATGTGTTCTTTAAATCAGCATTCTCTGCCTGTCTAATGACAAAAAATGTTTTATGGCATTCTTTTATTTGTAGAAAGTCACTTACTACAGAAACAATATATTTTCTATTTTACTTATTGCTAATTCATCACATAACGCTTATATTCGTGAACACAATTACACAATATTAAAAACTGTAGAAACGACGGTATAACCACACTTTAGAAAATAGTTATTCGAGAAATGGAAACGAGAGTTATAAGACAAATAATAGACGTCCCCTTCATGTTGTCTCCTTGGCTGAATCCTCCAAATGTGGAATTCATCATTTGAGGTGTCGTCGTCGTATTGGGGCCGATGGTGGTGGGGGTCAAAGGGGGCAAATACTCCACCGGAGCCGGATAGTCGTCCACCGTGTGTCCGCTGTTGCACAAGTCCTTGTTACAACAATTGCACCAATGGTCCACCATATCCCCATCTTCAATGTAATAACAAACCTCGACCCTCAAAAGACTGTCGGAGCAGTCCGTGTCCACGTAGTCTCGATGAATATTGAATTCGCAGCAGGACACCGTGTTGTTACACTTCACTTTTTGTCCAGGAGGGTGGGGGCGTTTCGAGATGTGGAAGTGTGCTTTGTAGCATTCGAGATCGTAAACAGCTTCGCTCTCTTCCCCTGCCACACAGGTACAAACAGTGCAAAGTGCTGTCATCAGCAGAATCCATTCAAGGCGCCAATTGTTAAGCATTCTCAAAGCACAGGGTCTGATCTTGGCCAATGATGGGAAAGAAATCACAATCAAGCATGATGGATTCAGCACACACACGTGAAACACATATCACACTAGTATTCATTTGTACGAGGTGACAAATAGGGTCAAGATGTCGAGAAATGCCAGGTCATCTCTGGTCCAATTTGGCTAGTAATCATTGAAATCACGTAATACATACATATGTCACTTAATAATTATATGAAACTCATGTGTCTATCGTCTAGCAGTGCTTTTATTACTGTACATACATATATATTTTTATATTTTAGTAGGCTTCTATTGCTATATTTTGGTATTATAAGCTTTATTGAGCAACAATAATGCATTTCTTACAAGCTTAGGATTTTGCATTACCGCCTTATATCGGTGCTTCCGGCGTACGAAAATATGTAATAGGAAATATGTAATCGAAAAAATATTCCAGTATTCATTTGCTTTCTTCAAAATGCATTGGATCATCTCCGTATATATTTTATTTACAAAATAAATGCATGTAAATAATAACTTGATTTCGGAGTAAAAGTAATGCATATGGCAACTAGTAAATACAGGTGCTTCTAGTAATGTTTACACGTATCATGGTTACTACTCATGTCTACTGTTTGTTTTTGAGAAAATGTTTTTTTATTTACTCCATAAAATCACCCAGATTATTGCTGGACGCTTCCAGTCAACCAAATGACTTGGCAAACTTGTTTCACGGACCTTTAAAAGAATCAAAAGTAAATATTGTAAGAAAAACAAACCGTAACACTAGGATAAGCGACCCATCTCAACGTCGTAAAAGTGAGTGTGGGGTAGTAAAAGCAGAGTGAGAGAGAGAGAGAGAGAAAGACAGAGACAGAGAGAGAAAAAGAGAGAAGTAAGTCGAGAATCTGATTATTATGAGTAAAGCCCATCATTCCAAGTTCCTGACCCAGACTAACACAATTTGAGAATGAAAATTGGCATTTCTTATTGATACGGTTACGATTATGAAGATTTAAAAAGTGGACAAGATAATAGTTTCAACTTAAAAAGATTGCCACATTCCGTCCCCCTCTCCCCCTTCAAATATTGTCCCTTATTCCATGCATATACTGTATAGCATCCCATAGATTATATCCATGACTCTATACGTACATGTCGGCGGTACTCAAAGGGGGAGAGCGGACAGAAAGGGAAAGGAAAGAAAGAGTGGGATACCTTTTTAAGTAAATAGAGCCCAAGCCCCAGCTTACGGTTAGTGCCCTATGCTTGGCTCAGCCTCCTATTACCACTACACAAGTGATACCATTTAGTAAAAGTATCACTATGACTACCACCGCCACTACCTTATGTATATAGTAAGGGAGAGGAAATAAAAAAAATACCGCAGAAAACTCTGATGTGACTCTCTCTCTCTTTTTCTCATAGTACAAAAAGAAAGGAAAGAAGAGAGAGAAAAAAGTCTGGCGTCTCACAGTGGCAAAAAGTCCCTAGGTTTCTACGGGATTTCAAGATGTGATGAGTGCCAGGGTGGGGATGTGTGTGTATTTCTGAAGGGAATCGTTTCAAAATAAAGCAGCTCATAACATAAAGGTTTATTTGTACTTTTGGGGATGTCAATAGTGGGTCATAAACAGGTCTTTTTGCCAATCGTATATTCATTCCTGTATTAGTTTCCCTCTTCACTCACACATCCAGCCACTCACTCTTTTTTTTTACCTTCTTTTTTCCTCAGCTTCCTCGGACTTATGCAAGAGAGAGAGGGAAACTCTTCATTTTATTTGACTTGGAGGATTCTCTCTCTCTCTTGCACTCTTGACAGAGACAAGAAATGTATATTTCTTCCCTCTGTTTTACTCCAGAAGAAAGACGTGTGTGTATAAATGGGTAGAAGAGGGAAAGAAGAGTGTCTAAAAAAATCCGACACATTTGACGTTGACTTGAGTTGCCACTTCACCATTTTATGACTCGCACTTTCTCTCTCTCTCTCTCTCTATCTCTGTCTCACTCACTGTCTCTCCTTCGTATGTTTCCCATGTAAGAAGTTTACGTAGACAATTTTATTTATACGAGTATTTTTTCCCTTACTGCCTTCCCCCTTTTACTCTGCTTACACTCCGACTTTTTTTATTTAGCACGCTCTTTCCATGGGGAGTGAACGACAGAGAGAGACAGACAGATTTTTTTGGTGTACTATTGGGAGAGTTTTAAGATACTGGCTACGACTCCATAATCCGTTATATGACATCCTCATGTTGATGGGAGACAGTTGACTTGTGTCTTTTGGCTCCAAAGACAGTACACAGATCTGGATTGCCTCCACTTGTACCGGAGTCACCTCATGGAGGTATATTGAGAGAGGGAGAGAGAGAGCGAGAGAGAGAGGGAACTCATCCCATAGAAATCTCGCTGTCTCCTCACAACAACAACATGATGAGTATTGTGGTGGAGAGAGCTTTTTTAAAGGAGTTTTATTTTACTTTCATTTTATGACTACTAGACCTAAAGACCTAATTCCTTGTTATTTCATTCATTCATGATTGTTGTGACACGTTTCTCTCCCGCTCTCTCTCTCTCAATGGTCCTCTCTCTCTCTCTCTCTCAATGGTCTTCTCTATTACTAACCTCAATGGTCCTCTCACCCTCCGTCACAACTCTAATCGTTGCATGGCCAATGTCACTCTTACATAAAGAGTATAATTTTTGGTCTCATTCCCCCTTTCTCTGTCTCTCTTTTTCTCTGTACTTGTCTCTCTCTCTCTCCTCTATTACTTTCCCCTGCCAGTAAAAACCTACATGTTGACTATACACACACACCTATACACACATTTACCTTCTTGCTTTCTTCCCCATTTTTCACTAACCGTCTTGGCTCTCCAAAGAAAAGAAGTGGAGAAATTACGGGAGAGAGAGAGAGAGAAACAATGGGAAAGAGTAGGGAAAGAATACTAGTTTAAAAAAGAAGGTTGAAGAGTTTTGTGAGGAGCACTTGTTTTATTCAAGCCAGAGCGTTATCTTCAATTTGATCTCCTTTTATTCCCTCTATTAATAGGATTGAGACGATCCAAGGATTTTATGTGGGCCCGCGTTTCCTCACTTTCTACAATTCCTCTACGACTCCTTCTAGTACACACCATTCCCATTACTCTAATGAATTCAATTTATTTTCAACCGAAAGAAGACAAAAAAAAGGGAGTTTCTTCCCATTTTCTCCGTCTCTTTAAGTACTACCTTCTTTTTCTTTGGTACTTTCCCCCTTTGTCGCAATTGTGACGAGTCACGGAAATGGTGGAGTCATCAGATTTCCTTTGAATTCGATTTTTGCCTCTCTCTATCTCTCTCTTTCAAGTTTCATTTTCCTTTCCTTGCCTTGTTGATCTTCAGTCGGACCGTTCTTTTTATTTGAAAGTTCGAGTGGGACTAAAGAGTTGTGGGTTCTTTCTGGGCTAAATAATAGTCCTTCCTTAGTTGTTGGTTTATTTGAATCTTCTCAAGTGGGTGTTTTGTTTAAATAGACGATTTTACATTTTCTATGCTTTAAAAATGGGTTTTGTCTATTCCAAGAAAGCATATGTAACCGAAATCCTGCTCTTGAAATGGAACAAATAGTAAAAAAAAAAATACTGAAACCATCCATTGGCCTAGCTTGAGAAGTTTTTCCATCGGTATTTCCAAGAAGCCATTGTGTACAAGCATCCGAGATGCTTGTACCCGAGCACGTCCATTACCCCGGAAGGAACTTTCACCAGAGGGAGAAAGTGAGAGTTGCCATGAGAAAAACAAGTGTAGTAAACGAATTAAAAAGAAGAGCGAAAGGGAAAAAAACATACACAGTTAGGGGAGAGGAAAGACGCAGAGGGAAAACAAAAGGCTGGAAGGAAAAAAAAAGTATGATTTAGGAGTCCCGGAGTTTTTGTGGGAGATGTGAAGAAGAAAATGAGACGATAAAAAATAGACTAAGTTGGTGTACATAGTTTTATGAATAAAAAATTGGGCAGTTCCAACGGGAGCGTCCCACAACATGGAGTTAGTTTAAGAATGAAAATTACTTTTTTCCCTAGGAATGGGGAGAGAAAAGAAAGAGACAGACGCTCCTGGGATGGAAATGAGTCCGAGTTAAAATGTGAAATATATTTATTTATAATGCATGAAATGGATGCCATTAGAACCGCAAGACGAGGCATTTCCTTCAGTGCAGATGAAGAGTGGCAAAGGCGGGCTTTTCCCCGTTCTTTCTCTCTTTCTCGCTCTCTCTCTCTCTGTCTTTTCTCTCTCATTTTCCTTCCTCCCTCCGAAGCTTTCTCTCCGTCTCCATTTCTCCATACACCCTCACACACGCTCGTAGCTCATGCAAATGCTACTAACACTGTGGGGAATTCCAGCAGAATGCACTCTGAGAGGGAGAGAGAGAGAGAGTGAGAGAGAAAAAACTTTTCATCCACTTCACAATCCCCTCGCATTTCCGGGGGTTGGCTGGAGAGATAGAGAGAGAGAGAGAGCGAGGGGGATAAAAACAAAAGGGTTATGATGGGAAAGTGCAAATGTAAAGTGAATGTCCTTTTTTTCAATGGATGCTCTGGGAATGAAAAAAGAATTCCTTTCTATACAACAACCACATACATTCTTCCTTCCTCTTCTCTCTCCCCCTTTGTTTTAGCCTCTTCTACGTTTTTTTCAATTTCCCCCTCCTCTCCATCTATGTAGTTTCTCTCACATGAAAAGCTTTGCAGGCCTTTGAGATTACCAAGTATGAGTAAAGTCTAAAAATGCGTCACTTGCTCCTTTCTCTCTTTCGTGAAGCTCCCTTTTAGTATTTTTTTTGTTTATTTAACGAAATGCAAAAAAAAGAAGAAAAATACTGGGAATGGCAAGACAAAGCCACAAGAATGGAAAGAAGCTTCTGAAAGAGCCTTTAGCTTTTAACAAAAACCCTTTTTTTTCCAAGGAGGAAAAGAAAAAAAGAAGTGTGGGTGAAATTTTTCTGGTGGAAAAAACTGTAATAAAAATAATAAAGGAGCTAAAATAAATGCTTCCCTTCCCATTTCGCATTCTTTGGGAGTAGACAAAAGGATCAAGGCAAAGCTCTTTCATTTACATTTCTCTCTGGTGAGCCTTAAGCCTTGAGCATCTCATAGTATTCCTTAAGAAAAAGGGGAGAAAAGAATAAAAATACGTTGTGGAGAGGAGATTGAGAGGGCTTAGAAGTCCTTGACAATGCCGGAAGAGAATTTTTTTGAGGGTGACGCCGACAACGAAAGCTTCTGAAACACAAGAAGGAATAATCCTCAAGTTTCGAGCTGTAGAAGCACTCTCTTTTCTCAAATAAAAGCTAGAAACTAAATAATACATGCCAATTTGAAAAACTAAGTAGTATAAAACAATAAAAATAATTTTCAAAACTATTATCTAAAGTAATCAAAACAACCTGAATCTAAAACATCCGTCTTTCATTTTTTTTAAATCATTAAAAAATCAAGAGAATGAAGAATTAAAAGCAGGTTTATTAGACGAAAGGGTTAAGGTTAGAATGCATGGGAAAAGGAAGAGTAAAAAACACGAAAGACAAACAAATAAAAAAAGGGAGCCCCAGCAATATTAGTCTGTTCAGAGAGGGAGAAAATGTCCGGGAAAAAAATGTTATACAATTTTGTGGTAGTAGAAATGGTAGTTTGAAGGAAAAGCTATGAGAGATGTATTAGCATAGACGGAGAAGGTCCCGGCGTGTGGGAGAAGGCGGAGGAGGAGACAGAGAGAGTTTTAGCCAAGTAAAAGCGCTCGAGCTAATGTAGCGTGATGGAGATATAGTGAAGTTAGTATCTATTATTTATTCTAGTAGTGTAGCGGGCATTTGAACGACGTCTACTCTTTCTCTCTCACAAAAGCTCCGAGTCGGGAGAGAGTTTCTCTTCAACCCGCTATTTTTTTCCCTTTCCGACGGGGGATACACTCATCCACATCCTCTACCATGGATTTGTAACTCCTCTCGGCCTTACATCCTCTACAACATACGCTGCCAAGTGCTGGAATCCAGAGAAGCAGAAAGGAGGCAGGGAGGCAGAGGAAGCTAGCGAGAAAGACAGAGAGAGAGAGAGAGAAAGAGGGAGGAAAGGAAATTTATGAGAACCATTTTGAGTTGGAAGGCAAAAGATCGCAAAAAACACGCGAAGCATGGAGAAGATGGAGAAAGTGGGGAGGGAGGCTGAGTACAAGAGAGAGAGCGAGAGAGAGAGAAAGAAAGAAAGAGGAGAGAGAGAGAAGGAGAGAAGAAGAGAGAGAGAGAAAGGAAATACGTGAGGTATAGCCCTGTTAGTAGGTGGGAGAGAGGGCGAGTGAGGAAAAAGAGAGAGACAGAGAGAGAGAGAAAGGGAAACAGAGACTGGCGGGTTTCCGCACACACACATCCACATATACACACACGTTAACGTTTTTCTTCGACTGCACTTAAGGGAAAGTCCATTAGAAAGAAACCTATAACATAGTTTACTTTGTGCTGAGCCTTCGCACTGCACTATGACTCCATTCACTAGAAACCCATTATGGAACAATAGGAAAAGTAGATATTGCTTTTCTCCATTAATTTCTTCTTCTTCCACCTCCTCACCCTCCTCTGCTTCCTTTCTTTTCTCCCTCTCTCCGTCCCTCTCCCTCTCTCTCTCTCTCTCATTCTTCCCTACACGCTCTCTCCCTCCTTCCCGTCCCTCCCTCTCACCAGCTAAAACACTCGTTTGAAAGGAAACACTAAGTGGAAAGTACGTTAGTTGACTAGTCGCACAATAGAAAAACGAAATGGGGGAAGTTAATGCAAAGAAATGAAATTCATTGCTCACGTAGCCTTAGCCACCTTTTCCTTCTCCTCCCCCTCCCTCCCTTCTTCCTCCTCATCCCTCCGTCTTTCCCTCCGTTTCTCTCCCAAGGTTTCTTCCACACCATGTGTCTCTCCTTGGAATGGTGATGCAACTCGGTGTTGGTGGTGGCGTAGTCACGGAGAGAGAAAGAGAGAGAGAGAGAAAGAGAGAGAGGTGGGAGGGTGTCTATATTTCACTGGGGGAAAAGGAGGAAACATGTGGCAGCCTCATATTAAGTCCAGGAGTGTATTTTCTACTTCTCATTTCCTTTTGCTTAAAACAGAATTATAGAGTCTGGGAGAAAGAGGGAGGGAGGGGGTCACATTAAGAGTCCGAGCTTTTATTCTCCGACATCCTACGTGCTCCTTGTTTTTACCAAGTGTGAGCATCATTTGGGACAATGTTGTACACATTTCTCCTGGAGAACAACATATGCTCTGGTCCTTCCTCCACTTCTCTATCGTCTCTCTATTTCTCTCTCGCTCTCTTTCTCTCTCTCTCTCTCTCTCTCTCTCTTGCTCTTTCGCCCGTACTTACAGTTGTATTTGGAGGTACTTTCCTTATGCCTCCTTGGTCTCCTCCTCCGTCGTAATTAGCTGTCGTACATATGAGGGACACGTGATGCACACAGAAAATAGTCATTTTCGACGGGTGCTTTCAAAGTGTTTTTGGACCTTGTCGTTGTTTCGATTCCGGTATTTTTCTTAGACATTTTCAGTTGTGCTCTCTTCAGAATCTACCTCGTTCTATTTGGCCTTGGAAATGATCGGTTATGACCCAGCAACATGGTTTCGTTTAGTAGCTGGACATTTCACTCCCTGACATGTTCATGATTCCTGTCTCTGCAGTTAATTTTAAAAATCATCAACGCTCTTAATGAACTAACCAGGAGTCTCTCCAAAATCATGTTCTAACTATTTACATACATCACATATTTGCGATACTATTATACTGTCTATCTTAGGAACTGCATATTTCAGATTTTATTTTGTCGACACCGTTGTAATAGTATTTGAAAGAATGTTCATACAACAAGTGTGGCAAAACATGTGGATGGACCCATGAATATGTTACAAGCTGTAACTGTGGAGGGAGAGCAGGAGGAAGGGAAAGGACGGAATCCGCGGAGAATTTGGTGATTACAAAGTAAATGGACAGTAAAAGGGAAAAAAGGGGACAAGAATCCACCAATAAATTTCTCATCAGTCGTGCAAACGACGAGGGTTTGCTGGTAAATGCACTCATGTCTTGTTTCTCTCTCTCTCTCGCTCTCTCTCTCTCACGCTCTCTCTCTCTCTCCTGTATTCACAAGATGAGGAGGAATGACATAAAGGAGAGTAAAGGAAGAGGCTGAAGAGAGTGTGTACACGTTGCAGACTTATTAAGAGTGGTTAGAGAGGGAAAGAGGGAGAGAATGAGAGAGAGAGAGAAGAGGGAAGGGAGGAATAAAAGTCTGATGATATTGTGTGGGGAGGGCGGAGTGGTGGCAAGGAATGAAAAGCTCGTGTTGTAGAGAGTGGTAGTACGACGACTATATATCTGTGTAAATGACCACTTTGAAACAAAATCTGACGAAATGAGCCGAGGGTGAGACAAGCGGTCAAGAGACATTATTCCCAATTAAGAGCTTATAATTCTCTAATCAGGGGAAGTGACTCTTATTTACACACAAGAACCGCCGGACTTGTTTCTTTCCACCAAACAACCATTCCTCCTGACCCGACCGACCCCATCAACTCCTCTGTCTCTCTCTCTCTCTCTATTTTGCTCTTTCTCTCTCTCCTCCATTCACCTACTCTTTGGCGCGACGTACAGAGAACGTATGTGTATGTTTGTATTGCTAAAAGCACTATCAGCCATTATAAGGCCATGAAGCAGTCTTTTCTGAAAAATATTTACGACACAACTCCCACCCCTCAAGTGTATTAGGAGATTCCTCCCAAACAACTACACACCACCAATGTCCTTCCAATTATCGCCGAACAACCAGCCTATTAGTAGGGAGACGAATGTATTGGCGGTGATGGTACAAGTATGCGTGCTATATTGGTTACATGTACATAGTACGTAGTACATATGTACATATGATGTACATAGTACATACATACAAAGTCTATAGCAATATTACATTGGTAGTAGCCTGTGTTGTTGAAGCTCATGTGTTCCATTAGCTTAATTGTGTATTTTAGACCGTAACCCCACTGCGACATACTTGCCTGCTTCCGCGGCCTTTTTCATATTTTCTAGTTCTTACTCATTCATCCAACGATCCAACCTTCCAACCATGTTTTGGGGGGATATTTTTTTGGGCAAATGTCCTCCATACTGGTTGAAATATTGCTATTAAAATGTCATTATTCTCACGGATCGCCCCTTGTTATGACTTCCTCGTGCTTTCCTCTTGTTATTGTAGTGCTTTTTCCCTGTTTTCACCAAATTAATCCGTATTTCTGTGGGCGTTTCTATCCTTCTTGGCGAAATTTCTTGGGAATCTTTAGGGAAATCAATATTGGAATGAGCTTTTCTTTTAGGATAAGGAGTGGCTGCTTTTTTTTTTGGAATCATACTATTATTTTAATATTTTTATAATTAATTAATTTTGATACTTCATTGCCGATTTTAAGCTTCGGCAGTCCCCGGATTTCCCCGGAAATTTTCCAAATAAAGAAAAAAATGTTTTATTTTGAAACAAAAACGCGAAATGTTCAGGGCGCCATGAAGAAAAACGAGTAGAAAAAAAAACGTAATCAGGGAATAAAAACTTTGGGGGATTGAGTAGAGACCAAATCAAACGGATTCCCCCTTAAACCAAACTCCTGGAAGTAAAAAACAAAAAAAAGGGGCTGCTAAAGGACTTGAACTTTTTATGGGGGTTGTTAAATTAAACAAGGAAAGGATGGGGGTGGGTGGAGATGAGGAGGAAATGGACGATTGGAGAAATCAGGGTGAGGACCAAGGAATGGGGCGGGAATAATTGGAAACGGTTTTATTAAATGCTTAAGTGTTAAAATTGTACTTGTTGAAATCCAATCAGCCAAGGTGGCACTTACTCCTCTCGCACTCTCTTTCCCTTCGAATATTTTAACAGTCGTCAGCTCTTTTTTCCAATTTCCAAGACTCAACCCTTAAACAAGAAAAAGCAATGGAGGGATAGACCCCCCAAAAAAAAGAGTCAGAGAAGAGAAATAAAGACAGTACTTTTTTTGGATCAAGGGAAAATTTCTTTCCTCTCTCTCTCTCTCTCTCAGTCTCTCTATATCCTTGTCCTCGATTTGCGTGTCTTTGTCGTCAGGATCTTCATCCTATACGAGAGATGGAGGAAAAGGATAGAAAAAAACGGAAAGGAGGAAAAGTTGCAAAGTAAAGAATGGAAGTAATCAACGCCAATGGTTGAATGAGATTGAATGGGAATCTGAATCTAACAAGAATTGATGGGAGGCAAATCGAAAGGAATCAACACGGACGGTTGGAATTGCAATTTCTGGCTCTCTTTATATTGTTTACACAGATGTATGTTACCCCCACGGAGGACACAAGTACTTCCTCCGCCAAAGGATCCTCCTCCTCCTTTTTTCCATATCTTTTCCCCTTTTCTCCCTCCTTTCTCCGAGCCTCTCTCTTCCTTTCTCTCCTTTGCAGGAAAAAAAAAGTTTTTTCCCTTCTATGGTCGTGTATAAGGATAGGAGAAAACCCGGGAGGGAAATAATTCTGTGGTCCAGCTGAGGCAGCAAAATACATTTCTTCTGTCGTATTTCTCTCTCTCCGTCGCTCTCTCTCCCTCTGCAATTGCTATGAGAGAGAGAGAGAGTGAGAGAGAAAGGGAGAGAGCGTGTATATTTTGAGATAGAGAATATAATAGAGAAGATCGACCTGTAGTCGTCCTCGTACAGTGTTGTAAGTACTCAAGTGAGTTGCATGACGGTGAAGTCTAGGGAATTGGCTCAGGTCTATTATTTCAAGCGTCTAACATCGTCTATAGTTCCTATCTATCTCAATTTCATGACTTCCCTCGTGTGCTCTCTCTCTCTCTCTCTTTCTCTCGCTCTCCCTTTTGTTACCTCCAGCCGTAGAAGCAGAACAAGGTTTTTTTCCCAAGCACACACAGAATTCTTTTCCCCATAAATAACTGCGAAAGAAATTGGAAATTGGATTTTCTTTTCTGCAGTGCTTGTAGTCCTACCCGTTTTACTCCTCAAAAGGAGAATGTACGGAGGAGAGGGAAAGAGAGAAAGAGAGAGAGAGAGACAGAGAGAGAGAAAGAGAGTTAGTTATATTGTGAGACATTCCCCCTGGTAGTTCCTACACACAATCTTCACTCTATCCTTATAGTGAAGTCTCGGCAAGTCTTAGTGGGAGCAACGGGGAAGAAAGAAGGGAAGAGAGAGAGAGAGAGAGAGAGAGCACGCTCAGTCCAAAGATTTATCCTGGCTTAAATTTACTTTTCTGACTGTTTTTATTACATTCAGACCAAAGACTATTTTTTTCCAGGGAGCTCTATGCCTGAGTACATACGGCTTATGGCCAAGACTGGAGATGCTGAGGAAGCCCAAATGTTACGGGAGCTGCAAGAGAGTGAAAGAGAGAGAGAGAAGTGAAGACTCAGCAAAGAGTATGAAGAGAGAGAGAGACAGAGAGAGAGAGAGAAAGAGGGAGAAGAACGTGACGTTCCCACTATTTATTCTGTTGCCTCACTAATGTTCTTCTTCTTGAGCAAGTAAAAAGGAATTTAGAAAAAAAAGCTGAGAATATTAACTGCATGCGTGTATAAATGGCCCTCATATTTCCTTGGCTTTTCCCTCGATCATGCTAAATAAACCAGTTCAAACCGCCCTATTCAACATTTTTTACCCCAAAATCTTGCATATTTTCTCCTTACTTTATATCCTCAAATAGTTTTCAAGCATTTGCGTATGCCTCTTCTTGGCCAATGCCCCTTACTTTTCTTTGAGAATCCGTACTATTTTTTGAGCAAGGATTTTTACTACAATTTGAATTAATCCAGATTATTTTTTCTTCCTCTACAGAATCCAGTTGTAACTGGTGAATTTCAGCAGCACGGATACCTGCATCGATGGAGAAGGCTACTCAATTTCAACGGGAGAAAGTGGTAAAGTTCCCCTGGGAGGATCGGGAAAATGTAAGAATCGAAGAGAAACTGGAAAGTGCTGGAAATACATGGAGGAAGAGGACAAAATAGCGGGGGAGGAAGAGGGAAAACGTAATATTTTTTTCCAAAAAAAAAGTGATGGAGAGGAGGAAGAAAATTGGAAAAAAAAAGATTAGTTCACTTGAACAAGTTGATGGAAGTCAATGGCGTGAAACTAATCGAAAAATGATTCGGCGCACCACCAACACCAACTGCACACATTCCGATGCATTTAAGCTTGAGCCTGGAGTCATGAGCGTAGTTATAAGTGTTTACGGGTCTCTCTCTTTCTCTCTCACTCTCTCTCTTCCTTCTCTCTCTCTCTCTTTCTCTCTTCCTTCTCTTTCTCCCTCCGCTTTCGTGTGGAGTTTCCAAAAAGTCTAACATTTTAGATTTTATGATCTTATACATACACGATATTTGTAGATGGCACTTGGTACAAGGGAGAGAGAGATATGGGGAGCCCGATTGAGAGACGGAGACAGAGAGAGAGGGAGAGTTGGGAGAGAGGGAATTAGATGGGAAGAGATGAAGGAGGAGAGAGAGAGAAAGAGCGAGAGAGAAAAAGGAGAGAAAGAGAAGCTCGGAGCAGTTTGGGAGAGAGTTGGACGTATCACATTGGGAAGAATATTTATGGAAATGGTCTGGCAAGGCAGGATGCTACTTTATATTTGTGTGTCTGATAAGACTCTCTAACCCTATCTCATCCCTCCTTGACTATATTTCATCTTTGTCGACATAATTTCCTGCCACTTTCCTTATCACCCCCGTCTATCTCCATAATAAAACCATATTTGTGTGTATGTGTGACTATGTCTCCGTCTCTCTCTCTGTCTCTCTCTTTTCCTCTCTCACTCCGTCCTCCTTTCTTCTACTTCATCTTCCTTTTTATCCCTTGATACTACCGTTACCCACTATCTCTCCGTTTCATGTGTGCCCTTTCTCTCTCTTTCTCTCTCCCTCTTCCTCCCTCACTCTCTCTCTCTTTCTCTCTCACTCCGCAGGGTTGAGCCCTTTGCCTGCCGAAACAAGTCCGGACTTTCGGATGCTTTCCCCACTCCCCTCCATCCAAAAAAAATCAAAATTTCCCTCTTTTTTTACGCCCATTTTACTGTGTACATCAACGATTATGTCCCGCTCTTCTGATAGTCTTATGGGTGTTTGTTGCAGGAGAAACACAATTTTTTTTGAAGAGGTTCACCCCCTTAATGATGTGCTTATTTCCCCTTGCTCATGTAAGCGTCGTGTCAATGGGGCGGTTGAAATTAAAGGGGAATTTCCATTAAGAGGCAAGAATCTTTCTCTACACCAACAGGCCAAAAAGTAAATCCTATCAAAAATTAGGAGGAGCATGAGAAACTTTCTAATTTGTCTCAATTTCAATTTTCAAACTCAATTTTTCTTCAATCAAGATTTTTTCAGAATATTTCACGGTTTTTCTGAAATAAGGTTTTCCTGAAATTATCAAGGTTTTTCTGAAATAGTCACAACAAATTTTGAAACTGATACGGCAGACATGAGCCAGGTCCGGAAAAACGATCAAAACTACAAAAATAGGTAATTTATAGGCATTCTCAAATCCTGAGACGCACATGGCAGTAAAGATCCCTCAGTTGAAAAAAATGAACTCAATGAAGCAGCGGGAAAGCTTGGAAGAAAGACGATTACGGTTGAAATAAATAGGATGATTTGAAATGTACCACAAATAAAAGTGGGGAGATGTGGTGTGAAATGGAGTAGGGAGCATGAACATGCATAAATATAAATAAATAAATAAATTCTAAAAAAAAAAGATAAATAAACCCTCAGTCGAAGGAGTGAAAGAATGCAAAAGGGAGAAATTGAGAGTGACTTCTGATGTGTTGGCTGCTATGTAGCACGGAGCACGTTTATCCCACCATAAAATTTAATTTATGAGTCATGAATTAAATTGTATTGATCATAAGAGTCTAAGGGGCATATGTTATGAGGAATGTAAATCCACAAGAACATATAATAATTGGGATTTATTATTGTGAAGGCGTAATTGTATGTAATGAGAAACCTGCTCCGTCTCTCTCTAAGACGGCCTCTCTCGATTTGTCTTTAACCCTTTCTCTCTCTCTCTCTCTATTTCCCTGTATACCATTCACTCACATAGTGCCAGGAGGCTGTCCGATGCCTTTGCTAGTCAGTCACTCTTGCTGTGAGAATAATAAAAATAAAAAAATAGAGAGTCAATAATAATAATAGTAATAATAATACAAGATTTGGGAAGGCAATCATCAGAACATAATCAAAATACTTTGGGCCATACTACATAGCCATAAGTGTGGATATAAAGTAGCCTACATGCATTCTGCGTAGTATATACTATACCTCCCCTTTTTTGTACCTATGTATTTGCATGGGATTGAACTTGAAAAGTCTCTGAAGGCTATATAGCCTCCCACTGAGACGGATTGAGAAAGAAAGGGAAGAACCGGATATAGAGGACTTTTGGAGCGTGTATAGACGATCAAATAATGATATCAAGTGTGAAATCTTTATTATAGATGAAAAAAACCGCACTTGCTCTCCTGCCATGTCATCCAGGAGAAAGGAGGCGGTGTGGTAGTATAAATGATAATCCTTGATGGTACGATTATTATCGGAGAGAATCTTTGATTGAATTACTTGCATCACCAGGAGGCAAAACATCGGCGGCATCTCTCTCCTTGTTATTGTTTTTTATTCTCCGACTTCTTCTTTTTTCCTTCTGAACAAACTTGTAGTAGACTGTCGGCTTGTTTATTCTCGTGGGATTTTTATTCATAATCATAAAAAAGGAAATCTCTTCATTTTTCAACTCCTGTTTAACCACACAGTGCCGAATTAAGGGATATTGGATCGATAATCATCTCATTTTTTGTGGTTTAACCCTTTACACGCACCATGTGTGTTCTTTCCAATTATTATAGGCTCCAGCTCCAGTATATTTATAATACTATTTATGTGCTTAATACACTAAGCGCGTTTCTTCTGTCAGTTTTAATTTTGAGATTTTTCAGTTCTTTTTTTTCATCATTTTTGGGTCTGCCCGAAATTTTTGACAGAATAGAAATTACCCATACATTTCCCCTACAATCAGTCAAAGGCGTTCTCATTGGACGTACCAATTTATTCTTTCACAGACGCCGAATCCTTTCTTTGGGAAAGAGAAACGTTAATTATACACATTTTTCTCTCCTCAATTTTGTTTCAGTGTATCAATACCAACTCTTTTGGGGGGATTTGTCAGGTACTTAACAATGTATGCACGCCATGGGGAATGTAGGTCCTTTTTCCCCCTATACCACAGGAATCTAACAATAAGCAAACGCTGACTTGAAGGATGGAGGGATGCCCATGGCCCTTCACTTTGTTGTTGGTCAACCCTCGAGTGCTATTATCATCCACAGGACCTAAAAGAAAATAAAAGGATTGTTGAATGCACACACAGTTTTTTCGAAGCATTTTGTTTTTCTTTGGAATAAATCTATCTCTCTGTTTTCTCTCCCCGTAGCTTTTTACAGTGCGTACAGAGACGAGTTCACAGCTGTAGAAGGAACGGTTGTGTTTTTTTGGAAAAAAATGATAATAATTGAGTAGATTGCGTTCACTTTTTGAATTATAGTGGAAGAAGAGAGAGAGAGAAAAAAAAAAGAAAGAGAAAAAAACAGATTATAGTTTGGACACATGGGGAATGGATGAAAGGGTATGTGTTGTCTGTATGTACAAAGAGACAATTCATAAAGCAGAAAACATGCCATAAAAATAAATTGCAATCAGCACGTCCACCGTCGTCTTGTCTGTTGTTCTGCAATAATGAAGGCTGTGTAATTACATTGTTTTATGTGGCTCATGCACTACCCTATAGCCCTCCGGTACATACGGGGCTCAATTCAACTCATAGCTTTACTATACCTTTACCTATATAAACATTACTTACTGCACATACACAATTTCTCCATGTGAAGGAGCTTTTTTCTCCTCTCTCTCTCTCTCTCTCTTTCTCTCTCTGAAACGTGTGTTTGTGTATGTTTTTCTTTTGTTCTATTGTGGCTCCATAAGGGAGTAATAGTGGTAGGTAAGAATGGGGTGTATGTAGGCTTTGTTCTATACACATCATTTTTTCAGCTAGTGCAGTCTATGACGTGTGGAGACTAACATAATAAATAATATTTTCGAGAAAAATAGATGGCTGCAGGAAATATCATCATCAAGACCCCATTGTAATTACTTGTGTGCTCCCCATGCATTGTTTGACTACGGAGAGAAATGAGGAGAAAGAGGGAGAGAAACCCAGAGCAGCATCGATGTAAAAGAAAATAGAGAGAATGAGAGACAAACAGAAGGAGAATTACATGGAATTTACAAGGGAGAAAAGAAAAAAGAGAGGAAATGCAGAAACAAAGGGAGAAAAAGCGAGAAATAAAAGAACAACGGCAAAAAATAAGAGAAATGGCAGAAAATATTGGAGAAAGAGCAGAAAATAATGGAGAAAGGTGGGAAAATACGGGAGAAAGAGCAGAAAATAAAATAAAAGGTTAACAAATAAGTGAGAAAGAGCAGAAAATAAAATAAAAGGTTAACAAATAAGTGAGAAAGAGCAGAAAATAAAGGGAAAAGGATAACAAATAAGTGATAAAGAGCAGAAAATAAAGGGAAAAGGTTAACAAATAAGTTAAAAAGAGCAGAAAATAATGGAGAAAGGTGAGAAAATACGGGAG
>JAQGBT010002600.1:0-23202 GCA_034698585.1 Disparrhopalites patrizii | reverse complement strand
GTGAGGGTGTGGGTGAGGGTGAGGGTGAGGGTGAGGGTGAGGGTGAGAGTGAGGGTGAGGGTGAGGGTGAGGGTGAGGGTGAGAGTGAGGGTGAGGGTGAAGGTGAGAGTGAGAGTGAGAGTGGAGATTTGATGGAGAGAGAAACTCGGCTGGGAAAGTGTGGGAAGTTGTGGCTCTCTCCTCCCACGCTCGCACGCATACCTGGAAGTACTTAGCATATTTTTAGTATTTTTAGACTTGATCGCCCCCACAACTGAGCTTCATTCTCTCTCAAAGCCTCAAAGCTCATCCATGGCTGAGACGCTGAGAGTGACGTAAAAACCATTTCCTTTTCTCCAGAGTCACACCGTCCCAACTCACGCAATCCCAACTTAGTCTATGGCAACGTGGCAAGAGTAATCTCTAATCCGTGAAGATACGAATGATTCCAGCACTTAGCCTCAATTATTTTCATTTTCCTACCCATTTTGTTTACTTATTTACCTTATTTATCTTATCTTTAATTCCATTCCGTCACTGGACTTTTGCACTATCATTAGCTTTATTAAAAATATCCTTCCCCCCCCATTATTAAAT
This sequence comes from Disparrhopalites patrizii, assembly GCA_034698585.1. NCBI lineage: Eukaryota > Metazoa > Arthropoda > Collembola > Symphypleona > Sminthuridae > Disparrhopalites > Disparrhopalites patrizii. The sequence goes on along the minus strand of JAQGBT010002600.1, from coordinate 22,626 downwards.
AAATCAGATTAAAACATGTTTTCAACACAGGCCCAAATTTGGGAAGACAAGCAGCGTTTAACACAAGACCTCACCACTTACCACTTACCAGAAACCTGTCGAATTTTCTGGCGGATCTAACAAGCATACTCCCATTCAGATTAAACACGACATTAACGAAGTTAATTCTATTACGAAATCAATATTTTTGATTATACGTACTTAACATAGACAATTTTAAACAAAACGCATTTTTAAAGTAAATAACGTCTTAAAAATTACGAAAAGCTACTTTCGACGTTTTGCAAAAATGCTAGTTTTCAAAACAAAATTACTATTTTCTCCAATGAATATTGCGTAAACCTGTCCTAGCATTTTTGAAAGTCGCTTGCCAAATTTACTAATTTCATTATTTTATCACAATAAAATAAATTAATTTTAGCCCACGCTGACAGAATCAAACAGATTTAAATGCAAATTGTAATTTTTGAACTTGGCGCAGGAAAATGAACAATCATTTTTTTGATGACCTATGAACCTATCTATCATAAACAAAAGTGATGGCACAGTGGTGGAAATTTGTGGTGGAGATTGAAGTTTTGCCAAGTGCCCTTACTAAAGAATCCCATGTTAAAGCCCATTTAAGCAATTTTCGAATATTTGAAAAATAGAGATTGACCCCAAGGTTAACCAACGCAAAATGTAGTCGAGATCGTTGATGTGCACCACTTTCGGTCATGCTATCGATTGGTAGCGGTGCGGTCAAAATCCGTATTGGACGAATTGGCGAAAGTCCCTTGTTACACGGACTTACGCCATTGCTGTGGCTGGTGTGAGTTACACCAGAATTTGTTCTGTATAAGAAGAGATGCGCGGAGCCAGAATAGGAAATGCGGAAGTATAGAGCTGTCTGACGACCAGAATGAGCCCCCTGGTGTAGTATATTTCCAAAATAAATGTTATTTAATGAAACAGCACAAGCCTGCTGTATTGAGCAGTTGTGTCATTTTAGAAAAACGTACCAATTTGGAATCAGAATGGTTACACTGATAATTCCTTACATTTTGGTCCAAATCCGTTCATTAGTTCAATCTAGAGCGAGCACTTTCAATTCAATTCATTTTTGAACATTTTGGGTCTAGTGTCTGCTCTATTCTTCAGTTGTGACCACCGTTGAATAAATGTCAGACCACAAAGTCCAACCTGCTGTGTATAACATGCATGATAGTGATTTGTTGTTGGGTGTGGCAATGATGTGGCAAAATGTGGCTTCACTTTTAAGTTTCTTGCAACCGAGAATGTCAAAATTCCTGGTCTGCGGTGAATTTCCATAAAAATGATCTTTCTCACGTCTAAATTGATTTGCGTCAGGAATCCTATTATGATATATTTAAAAGCATTGCAATTTGCAATTCAAGGTATTCAAACAAGCTAAGAAGTTTAAAAAAAATATTACGTGTTTTTGAGGCTTGTTCCAGAATTGTTTATCGCAATGCGAACCATTGAGGAATGTTATTAATAACCTCGCCATAAAGATACTAGAAACACTATAATTCTGCTTTTTCAACTTTGAGCGGAAAAACCGACATGTTTCGTCAATCCCAAGATCCGGACAATGAATTGGTGGGCACGGTGTAGGCGGAAAGACGGACCAGGCATAAATTTGGTGGACTAGGTGATCAAGAATTGGCAGACTAGGCGATCACTTATTTGGCGAAACAGGCGGACGGGCTATTTACTTATTTGGCGGATTTGCTGAATAGGCGACAACGAATATGCAGGAACAGTAAGACACAAATTTGGCGCACAAGGTGAACACAAATTAGACGGAATAGGCGGGCACAAATTAAGTGTACAGGGCGGACACAAATTAAGTGTACAGGGCGGACACAAATATGCTGAAACTTGCGGACAAAAATTTGGCCACAGTAGTATACAAATTTGGTCGATCAGGAGTACACAAAGGCCAAACAGGGGGTCAATAGTCTGACATATTAGTTTGAAGTGACTATTTTGGTGGTCCAGACACAATTTACGCAAGTGAGGCGGACATGCATTTGACGGAATGGCTGTACGCCTTGTCCAGTTGTTCTGCCAAATTAATGAAAGGTCCATCACGTTATCGAAATTAGTTTCTGCATCGTCCACCTGTCGGTCAAATCAGTGTCCGGTCTGTCTGTCCACCACATCCGACGAATTAGTGTTCACCTCGTCCGTCTGTTCAGCCGGTCCGCCAAATTAGTGATTGGTCCGCCTATCCGCCATGTCCGCCAAATTAGTGTCTGCCCGTCGGTCAAATTAGTGTTTATTCCGCCACGTCCGCCTGGTCTGCATTTGCGCCAAAATAGTGTAGATCCGGCTGCCCGCCAAATAAGGCAGGAATTAGAAGCGACAAGCGAATAAACGTACACTTTACGTTATGGCAGAACATTTCGTATTCCCCGACTTTTACAAGATGGCTGTGCTGATTGGTCTAGCACAATAATAATATTTCTATCAATCAATTTAAGGCGTGACGAAGAGCAAGGAAAGCAACTCTAACAATTATACGTGGTGGTTGCAGGTGGCAATTAAGACGATAAAAAAGTCCAAAATCGAGACGGAGGCAGATTTGATCAGGATTCGGCGCGAGATTCAGATTATGTCTTCAGTTCGCCATCCAAATATCATTCACATTTACGAGGGTAAGTAACTGAGTCCTCCAGAAACACCCTACAACCTGAGGATGGTGATAATCATTTTAATCACAATATGCTCATTTTCCTTTGAGGCACCGATATCGCAAAAAATGGCGTCCTACAGACCAACCACAGCGATTTGCATGATTTGATAAAAGTGATCGCCGCTGTCAGGCTCTAGGGTGTTTCTGCGGTATTTTTCCGTTTCCCTGTGTGTCCTCCTCCCCATGTAAACCCTGATGGATCAAGAAGTGTGAAAAAGTGTTATCACCAATTATCACCCTAGCCCCAATCCAGTATACATACTTCGCCGAGTGCGTGCACTGCCACTTTGCGTAGAAAGTCAAAATGTACCAGAATGAACCTACACTTTCAATTTCTACACAAATATATGGCATTGGATTTTTGGGGGTGCACCGAAGTCGCACCGCCGGTAATATCTATACATCGCTCGGCGAAGTGTCATTGATATTAATGACCTCAGGAAACCGTTCCACTTCTTCATCCATAAGGGTGTGCAGTGCGGACATTAATCAATGGCTTTGGCAATGAACGGGGATTGGTTGATGGATGGTGCAGTGTTTGAAAATCGAGAAAAGATGGTCCTGGTGATGGAGTATGCTGCTGGCGGAGAGCTCTACGATTACCTCAACGACCGGAAGATCCTGCAGGAAGACGAAGCCAGACGTATATTCAGGCAGATCGCCTCCGCTGTCTACTACTGCCACAAAGTAAGAAAGCGCCTCGTAATTTTCATCTGTCCTCACATGATGGTCGTCTAAGTTAAGTATGTCTTGAACGACAACATACATGTATGTAGGTATGTGCATATATACTCGCCTGTAGGATTCCCAACAGACAGGCATTAATCGTGTTGCTTTGCTTGCTCGTTTGTTACAGCACAAAATCTGCCATCGTGATCTCAAGCTAGAAAATATACTCCTAGACGAAGGGTCGAATGCGAAAATTGCAGACTTTGGCCTTAGTAACGTGTTCGACGACGTGAATTTGCTCAAAACGTTTTGTGGAAGTCCTTTGTACGCTTCGCCGGAGATCGTTCGAGGAACTCCATACTACGGACCCGAAGTTGATTGTTGGTGAGTCAGCTTTGTCTCTGTAGTACTCTCGTAGGGAAGGTGACAGGCAGGTAGGACCCTGAAGTAATTTTTTTCCTCGATGCTTCAGGTCCTTAGGCGTCCTTCTGTACACGCTCGTTTACGGAGCCATGCCCTTCGACGGTTCGAATTTCAAGCGCTTAGTCAAGCAAATTTCCAATGGAGACTACTATGAGCCAAAGAAGCCGGCAGAAGCTTCACACCTCATCCGAAAAATGCTCACGGTTGATCCAATCAAGAGAGGAACGATCAAGGACGTGTGCGCACATGAATGGATTAACCAGGGATTCGACAAGGTCTGTTTATCTACTGCGGAGGAACTAGCAAATCAAACTCCTGTCCGCCTGGATGTCCTCCTGTCAGTGGCTCCCACTCACACCATCAACCACTCCCAGGTTGTCATAGGATGCGATAGGACCCAGGAGAGCGAAGCGGGCCCTTCGTCTGCATCTCATGCTCTCGGTGATTCCTCGTCCATTGCCTCCAGCGAGCCCAAAAAACCGAAGAAAGACAAGCAAATGGCTGAGGAGGAAGAACCGGGTCCTTCCAGACCCAAAGGCGGGTGTCCGATGGAAAAGCCGGTGAGAGCATCCGTACGTAAGGAGAAGGAGTCGCAGGAGAGCAAGGGTTCAGGAACAATGGATACAGTGAAGCGAAAGACGGCGGTGAAGAAAAAATCAAAAAGTTCTCCGGTCCTGGAATTGATAGTTGATGAGGAAGAAGAGATAGACAGGGAACCTTTGGAAGCCATCGACGGCGCTGGAGAGGATGAGGACGCTGGGGACACTCTGAGTGAGATCAGCGAGATCCAAACCATCGCCGAGGATCTGAAGGACATGACCAAGTCCAAATCCAAACTTAAACTTAAGGCTGAAGAAATGAAGAAAGTGGAGTTGAAGGAAGAAGCTTCGAAAAGTGTAGACAAGAAGACTGCGACTGCGGTGCCCGATGTGAAGGAAAGCCGTTTAAAACCAAAGACTGAAACTGAACCCGCGAAAACTGTGGTCAAGAGCGAAGTCAGCTCCAAACCCACTCCAGCTCCCAGTGTCCCGGCTGAAAAGCAAGTCAAGGAGGAACGACCCGACAAGAAGCCAGAGAAGCAAGTCATGGAGACCAAAGTAGGCAGCGTACAGGAAGTAGGGAAGGATAAAAAGACGGTTGAGGCTATTTCGAAGTCAGACCAGCATCAGAAGGAGTCTCCGGAGAAGGATGAAGCAGAAATGCAGAAGGGTGGAGCGAGAGACACAGCTACTGCTCCCACTGTGCAACAAGGATCTTCCAAAGAAATTACCCAAGCCAAGGAACAGGGAAACAGAGCTGTGAAGAAGAAAGCGGAGGCGGATGTTGAAGGGGAGCATTTGGAAGTGGAGAAGGCTGGGCCGGAGGCGGTGAAACCGGATCAAAGCAGTGATGTAGCAAAAGCTGGAGACGAAGGAGCTGATCAGAAGACGAAGCCTCCGGTAAAGAAGAAGCTCGTGAAGAAAGCTTCCTTGGACAAGGAGAAGGAAACGGCCGGGCTGGATGAGGACAAGAACAAATCCTCGACTAAATCAGTTGTAGCTACATCCACCACTGGCTCCAGTTCCTCTGTCGCGTCTTCCGCTGGCGGCAAGAGTGGGACTAAGATGGACCAAGAATCTCGGGATACAAAGTCTGATGTGGGACCCAAACCCAAGCTAAGACCACGATCCGATTCTAATTCTTCGGATGCGTCACCCACTAGGGTGGAGAGACGGAATTCCAAAGTCATTTCGCAAAAAACAGCTGAGCTGATTCAAAATCTGGAAACAAAGCAGTCTCTGAATTCAGCTGACAGCTCCAAGCCGAAAAAGCTAGTCTTCCCTTCGCTCAAAGTGTCGGATGCAAAGAGGGCGTTCGAAAAACCTCCAAAACCGGTAAAAGATCAATCTAGCCCTCCCATAAAAAAAGTGGAAGAAAAGGCAAAGGTTGATTCTGTCCTTCCCAACAAACCCGAGAAGGTTGAGGGCTCCGAACTGGCCGTGCAAAAGCCTAAGAAGGCCAAGTCGAAGTCTCCTAGTCCTGCTCCGAAGTCAAAGGAACAAGATGTTACTGCGCAGACTGAAAATAAGACTGTGGTTGGTGCTCCGTCTACGGAAATCCGTAAGGAGGCGAAGAAAATACTTACGCAGAAGGAAGGAGGAAGTCAAGTTGCGTCCACGACTGCGGATGCTCCTAAAGCAACTCAAGCTGGCAAAGAAGAAGACAAGGCTCCTTCTTTGGGTTCAACAGTTCCCAGTGAGCGCAAGCAAAAAAGCGTGTCCCCCAAAGTTCCAAAGAAAGTAGTGAGCAAAGGAGTAGCAAAAGAGGCAGAGATGTCCTCGACCAACATGAAGTCCGGCTCATCTCCGAAATCTCCGGAACCCCCTTCAGAAATGACCATTAGTGACAGTTTGAACACGGAAATCGACAACGGCTCCGTCACGGAACCACCCAAGAAAATCAATGCGAGACCGCTGAAGAAGCTTAAAATCCCGCCACCTTCGCCTTCGCCTGTGCCTAATCCCGACCAGTTGGTCAAACCCGTGCTGGTGGACAATGGCTCAGGGACTCCAAAGCAAGCCGTTATGTTGATGTCAGGGAAAACAACTCCTCCCATCAAAAGTTCAGCGGAGACTTTGGACACGAGCTTGTCCACGGACCCCTTCTTCTCCCCAATGGATTCCATATGCAGGAGTTTGCCCAGGGAGAGTGCTAAGCCGAACACTCCAGCCAAGCTGCAGAACAAAGAGCAAGCGGTGAAGAAGATAAGTTCTGTGATCAGTCGCGTCGCGTCATCCGAGTCCGCTGAACGACTCGTGAATGAGGAGAAAGGAAAGAAGCTGATGAGGTCGGAAGTGTCATTCCCCGTGGCAGCCGCTCCCTCTACTGAGCGAATAATTCCCATCAAACTGGAAGAGGACCTGGATCCTTCCACTCCATCCATCCCTCCCACTCCCCAACCACCTCTGCTCCCGCAGTCCAGTAAAACCCAATCCGCTCCCAATATTTCCAGGATTCCGCCACGGAAATCCGCAGAAGCATCCTCCTCCACCTTGTACTCACGCCAAAACTCTTCGGACACGGAAAGTGGTCTGGGACCGCCTCCCAAGCCCGAGCCCATTCGTAAATCACCAAGGGAGTTTATAATACCAATCAAATTGGAAGGAAGTGGTCAAACGGTAACTCCAAAAGAGGATCTGTCCGAGGTTGGGAGTACTGGAGAAGATCCCTTCAGGATGGACAGTCGCCTTCGGTCCGGACGGTTTGGTAGGCAGCGGCGGTACAACAGTTTACTGAGTGACTCCAGCCTGGACGAGGAAACTCTTCCAACTGCCACGGCGTCCGCCTGCACAAGTCGCCGATCCTCCACCAGTACAGCCCCGTGTCATACAAGAAGCCACAGCCAGGGTGACGAGCCGGACACGCCGTCTACTCCTCTCGGATCCTTCCGCAAATACCGGTTAGATTTCTTTTCCTGCGCAGCCCCGCAACAGGGCCCGTGTAAACCCACGCGGTCACCATCCTATTCTCTATGTCACGCTCTATTCTCTAATCTCTCTCGCCTTACTCTATACCATTCCCTCACGCCTCACGCCTCACGCCTCACCCTTTCCACCTTTCCACGCCTTCCAACTCAAAATGGTTGTCTTCAAGGTTTCAAAAAGGTTGTCCTACTAGCGAGTAAAAGAACTTTGGTCGCAGACTTTCTTGCCAGAAAAGAAAATGCCAGGAAAGTGTCAACATGCTGGGTAGATTGAATATGGAGTTTCTGCACAGCCATTCATTTTCGAATTTAGTATACGTAGGTAATACGTATACACATACACATATGCACAGACAAGGGACAAAGGGACAAAATATACTTGCCTTCTGCAGAGTAACTCGGAAGTATGGAAATATTTTTAATACCAAATACTATTTAGTAAATAGTTTCACTGCAGCTGGAATGAACCCAGCACGATCCAGTCGTAACTGGTAAAGATGTGGCCATTGTTAGTCGGAAATGGTTTACAAATCAAATTGTCATTAAAATATCTTTCATTCAGTTTTCCGGCACAAACAAAAACATGTTTTCTCCCATCAAAAGCGAATCTGAAAAAGCAACCATGAGTGACGTCGTTTGTCCTAAAAAGATTAACATATTTCAAACATCGCACTGCACTTATTAAACTTAACCCTCTTAACTAAAGTTATGTTGGACGACATATTTTCAATACCGACATTATAGGTTATGTTTTAAAACTAGCGCATGTTTTACTATAATTGTTATTGGTAATTCTTACTCCACGAATCATACTTAACTTTCTGCGCTCAGTTTGGGTAACGATTACTTTAATTTTTTTGTGATAGTATTATATACTATTACTCCAGAGCGGTGAAGCAGAGTCAAGCTGTGGTGTAACATATTATGTGGTATTGATTTGACAGAGTTTATACCTTGAGAATTCATAGCGCTTCAGTCAAGGCACTATGTACAATGTACACTTTGTTACTTGCTGGCAGGTTTTGGCCAAGCAAAAGAATAGAGAGTATTTTGCGTATACATTTTTACATTAAGCTACCGATAATGATAATGAATGAACGTTTCGAGTTTCCGAGTGAAACTGCAGAAGAGCAGGTTAAAAGTATATTGGCAACCTGTACGTGTAAACTTATACATATGGTAATAACACGGCCCAAAAATAAACTTCGTCTGCGGATTCACTCCCTCCCACATGTGGAAACTTTCCTGAGTGTTTGACTTGACTACTTGACATGATGAAACCTGGGAATTGAATGTATTCTCCAAGAAAGGCGTAATGACATCCATTTTCAAATGCGACCAGTTCGTGGGTCGCTAACACTGGGACAGTGGAACAGTGTGCGCGTCCACGGTACGATCCTTTAAGTAGCTACAGCTTGGCAATAATGTCCTACTGCACAATCACCCTGGAAGTTGACATCGGTGATAAACGCTTCATACTAATTTCCCAATTGGGGCACCGACATCTCAACAATGGAACTTGGTTGACCAATCCCAGTGCTCCATTTGAGCAGAAACTTGTAGCCTGGAAATCATGTCAGCATAAATGAGAGCAGAGGGCCTGTTGTGGATTACTCGTTATTCATGTTAACAGTTTACATGTAACGGAGAAGTGACAGGGTGTCAATAATTATTTCGCAGTCACTTTGAAGCTCAACTGAAAGAAAATTGGACAGGTGAGTGGGATTCCGCGAGAAGGTGGCGGTGCCTTGAAGGGGGAAATGGGCATGAAGTGATTATGTGTGACGGGTGTCAGCATCCGTGGGCAGTGCACGGTGTGGTTTAGCCGGATCCTTTTGTAAAAGTTCTTACGACTTGCATTCTAGAAATAGCTCTTGCTCTGTGAAGGCTGTTGACGGTGAATGTGATGTGATATGTTTAGAGTCCGACATCCTGGAGGACTGCCATTGGATCGGAGCGACTCTTTTTCTTCGGCGGAAGAGGATGAGGAGGACGCCTTTGAAGTTCTCACGGCTGAGTCTTTGTTCTCGTCGCTCTTGGATCGCGTGAGGAACTTAACGAAACGAATAAATCGAGACGAAGGACCCAATCCTGCCTGGCAAGGTCCGGAGTCTCCCAGCTTATTGTTTGGTACCGGCAATCCTTTCAGGGAACTAATGTCCAGGTGATTTTGTGAGCCCAGCATGGTCTGGATTCCTTGGGTGTGAGTGTTAGTGGTAGTCGTTGTTGGTTTCTTGAGAACGGTCCTTTAATGTGTGCATGCATATTTTAGCAGAGCGCCGTCGGAAAGCAGAACGTTCACTTCCTCAACGCCCGGCGGAACCTACTCCATGACACGATCTTTCTCAAGAGAGCCGTCTGTCACGGTCACCATTTCCACGGGGCCCACGTGGCGAAGAAGCTTGAGTCGCGAAATGTCTGGCGACAGCGACTCCGCCAGTGCTTTTAGTGAGCCCCAATCTGCGTCGCATAACCCTCCTTCCCGTAGTAAGTCCGACAACGAGTCAGGCTCCAATGCCGACAACAATGATTCTGAAAGCACAACTTCCTCTTCTAATAATAATAATGATAATAACGACGGTGATGATGAGAACAACGGAAATAGCAGTGACAATGACCACGAGGAAAGTAGTGGTGGTCAGGAGGGCGAGGGGAAGAAAAGCCCAGGAGAGGTGGAGGAGAGGCAGGGAGAAAGTCAAGCCTTGGAGTTGTTCTGGGAAGAAGTGGAGGTGACTGATGAGTCAGAGCAGGAGTCCCCTTCCTTGTCCAAGTCAGAATAAAGCCTCAAGTCATCCCTTTGTACATGCACATATTATGTAGCTCCGTCTCCTAGCATTTCTTCTCTACTCAGACTTCATACTGACTCAGACCAAAGGGGCTACGTTTTTTTCTTCTTTCCATCACCACGGCACTCACTTTCCACTTTCGCTCTTTCTCCTCAATTCATTTCTGTCCTCTTCTCATGTCCATAGACACCCCTGCGTGTTCACGCCCCATTAACAAATACAGTCTGCTATCAAGGTAATTATTCCCACTCTTTCCTCATTTGACGTACGATGTACAGGTGGCTTGCTCTTTGCTCCTTCCCATTCGTTGGATTCGATGGCAATCGGGAGGATTGGCTGGGTAGGGGTGTCCACTTTCCAGCATTCTCTCTGCTAGACAGAGATTGAGCGCATGTGGACTGTTGAGGCTTAGGAGAGGTTGAGGTGGAGGTGGAGGTGGACCAGGCCAGTAGGCAGTAGGCAGTAAGGGCATTCATGAGGAATTTGAGATCCGCGTACCCCATCCCAATCAGTTTTTCTATTACACTCTCTCGTGCAAAATGATATATCAGCGCTCAGAGAGTTTCTTCCAGTATGTGCTCGGAAATGGGTTAAGAAAGAGTCATGGGTGGATGATGAGAGAGAAACGCGTAAGGGAGAGAACCAGTCGGCATTCCTGTGCCGTGGGAAAGAAGTAGCCGTAGTGCTGATTGCTGATACGCTATGACCACGTACCTCCAATTTGACCTCACATAGATGAAGATAATAGCTACGTAAAACTGACCTTCTTGTAGTCTGGAAAATATTGATGCATGAATAAATGAGGAAAGAAACTAAAAATTATGTTTTTACGTGAAAACGGACAAAAACTCTTTCATTTTACGGGGAAATACTATTTCGTCCTCGCGTCCAGCCTCTTTTTACACAGTTAAGGGAAAGACAATTAAGGGGATTCCACATTTTATAGGAAACTCTAAGGTTAGCTTTGATATTTTGAATTGCATTCGACAAGTATTATTATTTTGTTACCGCTCCTTGAATACCAGAGGGTGGCTTGGGACGCTTTTGGTGCATGTGCAAGCTTCAATTTGTGCTCAACGTAATTTCTGACATTTGTCGTAAATCATTCTAAGCCTCCCAGTAATCGAATTGTTTTAATTATTCGCAATAATTGCAACTAATCATCCTCACAGGGTTTCTTTTGAAGTAATTTAATTGTGCCATCCGAATTTGCTATAGCAAGAGGGTTTTACAAGCCACCGTTCCATCCCCTTGATCGCTCTTGATTTTTGTTGCTGTACATTCTAATAATGCAGATGGTAGTTGGAATCGTTGGGTTGGAACGTACATCAACTGCTCATAATTCAACCAACTCCCGGCTTGCAGTTGGCGTTGATGAGCTTGGCGCACCTTGACACGAAGCTTTTAGTACACACACAAACATCTAACATGTTGAGTCCCAAGTCACCCTGGGCTTTGTCGGAGATTTTTCTTAGTTTTTTGACCTGGTTTCTCGTAATCTCTTGTTGGTATTATGAGTGTGCAATACTTTGACAGTTTTTACTTTGTGCCGCAACAACTGGAAGCAGACAATGTATAAAACCTGGCTTCGTCTCAAGTCACCCTCTTTATTATTTGGGATTTATCTTTCTCTTTCACAAGTTGCTAATGCCGAGTCTTAACTCACAAGTTCGCCCTGCGAAGACTTTAATTTGATTTGCGGGAATGCTTGCTTCCAGGTGGAAGTTCGTACCAGTGGCGAGGGAGCGGATTTCAGGGCGGAGCGGACTCCGTGGACAACTGCACAGTTCGCTCACTCCCCATGAACTTCAGTTCGCCAAGGAGGACGCCCTTTGGGACGCAGAGGTCAGAGCCGCACGGGATTCCGGACTCCAGTCTCGCCTCCACCACCTACCACCCTCCCACGCCCAGACCTTACGGGCGCACTCTGAGCAATTCCGAATTCAACACGTCCGTCACGCTCCCATTTCGTCGCTCCTTGAAAACCTACGACAGACCGTCCCCGAGTACGTACGTGGCGGGGAATGAGTACGGGTCAGGAGACAGCGGCTTCCCGTCTTCCTCCTCCTCCTCCCCCTACGTCCTTCCCACCCGAACCAATAGCGTCCTTAATAGATACATGGGAAGTGGACGCAATTCCGTGAGTTCAGTGATGGGCAATATTCCCGAGTCCCCGTACTCCAGGTTCAGTAGATCCTTGAGCCGAGTTAGAGGGACGCCTGATCCAGACACGCCCACGTATCGAGATCCGTCCATGTCCAGGCAGCTGGAGACTGGGACAGCTTCCTTCCACAATACACCGTCACAGAGACATGCGGATGCGGGGGAATCTAACGGGTGGGTTGGTGGGTCGAATTCCTCCTCGGTCAAGACAGCGGCCGCTTCCAGCGCTACCATGACGACGCAGGAGAAGATGAACAATTACCAGAATTATTACAAGGGTTTGAGCGAAAATCCTTTACGCTCCTGTCCAGAGCCATGTACATCTCCGACAGGTTCTTGGGCGGATCCATTGGGGGAAGGCTTCATCTCGTCCCCCAAGTCCGCATTTGCCCGCTCGGCCCCCCCTCCGTGTCCCATGGCGTACGACGCGACCACGACGGAGCTCTCGCCTTTCAATCTTACTGCTTCCAATCTGCTGGAGCTAGCCCCTGCCAAAGTCATGCGCCCTGTGAAGCCTTTGTCACCACACCGAAGCTTCACGACGCGTGAACTGGGCTCTCCAGCCATGTTGGGAGGGAGGAGTGCGACGGACACGCCCGGTACTGCTTCTAATATCCCTAAATGGCCCAGTATTTCTATTAAGACTCATAGACCCGTAAATGTTGTTAATTTTAATGAGCCTAGGAGTAGACCTACTTCCACCTCAGATAATGAGACTTTTTGTCAACCCTCAGCTCCGTTAAAAGTAAATACGCACACTAAAACTTTGCCTTTTGCTATGCAACCCTTGGTTGTTAATCGCTCCACTGCTGACTCTCTAAGTAATTCTCCTTCTCTTGCTTCTTCTCCAGTTACCAGTCCTCCGGTCGCAAACCCCAACAACAACATTGTCGTAGCCGTTATGCGTCCTCGAACCCCTTCGACCTTTCGAGTCATGTCACCTCCTCCAAGTGACTCTTCTTTTCAGGCTCCTCCTAGCATTAAACCACCCAGCGCCCCTGACTCACCGCACGTGCCCAGCAGCAGTAAGAAGACGGAAGGCGGGACCTCGTGTGGAAACACTCCTGCGCCCCCCACCCCAGCAACATACCCCAAAATACCCAGAAGAGACACGCGCGCAACGAGCGTAGAGAAGATCACGAGACTCCTGGAGCGGAGATCTATGCCCAGGGACAGAATCATTTCCCCTCCACCCCCAGCCACGCCCCCAGCACTTCCTCTCGTGTCACCCACGGACACGACCTACCATCCCGCAGACAGCATTTCTCCCTCTTCCACCTTGACGCTCAAGTCTGAGGACGAATGCACGGATCGAAGTCTTAACGCCTCTCCTGAGAAATTCAAGAGCACCACCAATTACTCCTCCAACAGTTTGCAAAGAAAACCCAAATTCATCCAAAGTCTGGAGAAAAAGTGGGAGAAATTAACCACCGGGTCCAAGGACAATCCCGTAACATCCACCAACTCCCAGCCAGCAGCAGCTTTTGAGGATTCGGACGACAGTGAAGTTCAAACGAAGCCTGACAGTGAATCCATGTTGCTCCAAAGGGCAGTGTCTCCCGAGAAAAAAATGAGGACGAAATTCGGCTCCAGCACAGTGAACTTCATGCTTGGTAAGTTTAGAAAGTTCGAAGAGACTTCGGCAGGGTCCAGAATACCCTCCGGAAAACCACCCGTAGGCTCTCTGGTCAATTCCAAGGTTGGTCGGAGGGTGCAGTCTGCTTATGCTGGAGCCTCCAGTGATAGTGTCTTGGCTCTCCCGCGGGAAGTCACTCCCTGTCCGTTCCTCACCAGCGGCACCAAGGACGAATCAAATCCAGAGCCCAGAGGAAGAACACCAAAGTCCCGCCTATCACCAGCCACAGAGAACTCTGCTCTTTCCAGGAGTTGCTTGGCCAAGAGCAGTGATTGCTCAACCAATCGCGATCCCTGCTCAAACTCAACTAACCCCGGCCGTCCATCCTTGGGGACAGGGAGTATTTCAGGCGCAGTTGGGATCTCCAGCAGTGGTACCGGGAGCAGCGGTGTGAATAGCTCTCTAATCCCACGTCCAACACGACACTCCACGCCCCAGGGGAATTCAGACCCCGTCCAAGTGGCATGCAAATCCAAAGAATGTGCCCCTCAGTGTCCCTCTCCTCCCGTCCCTCCCCACTTACACATCAATCTGGACTCGAAACTAAGTGAGGAACTAGATGAGAATCTCCTCACGCCAACCTCAGTGTCCGACAGTTTCGATTCCAGCTCCGTGTGCTCTGAAAAAACGGAATTATCCACGAGGTCCGTGCTAGAAGATGAGGAAAGTGTAAGCGAGCGGATTTTCCGTAAAAGCTTTTATCCCCGATTTAACTCGTTGGACAGGAAGAAATCCAAATCTACTCCAAGCAATTCCCGCCATTACGGTCCAAAGCCCAAAAGTGGCTCCGTTACTAGATCATCCATTTCTCCCAGCAATCTTGCCATTGACAATAGTGTGAATGTGCCCCAAGCGCCAGCCGCCTCCAATTTGCCCACCCTTGCCCCGACAACGGAGCATCAGCCAAAATCATCTGCTCCTCCGTCTCTTCCCACTCTCAATAGTAACAACCACTTTGATTCTATTTCTGAAAGTCTTAAAATCAACAAGTACAACCCGAATCCTTTATTCAAAGAGTTGATTACTGAGGATTTCAAGACGGACGTGGGAAGCAAAGCTGAGTATTCAAGAAGGGTGACGAGTAAGCTGAGTAAATTGCTTCGAGAGATCGAGAGCGACATCGGGAGCACAGGAAGCGTGGGTTCCACTCAGACGAAGCACAACAACAATCACGTGAAGAATTCTTTGAGCGCCGGCGCTGCCACGAGTATGAATGGAAGCAAGATTCGGAAGCCGCTGAGTCCAAGTCCAGGTAGGAAGATAATGGACGAGGAGCGTGGAACGGACGCAAACAACAGCCATGCTCCAAACAACAGCCATGCTTATCGCAAGGACGGACCCGAAAATGGGGCTGTCTGAAGGAACACCAGCTGGGAATCAAAGTTCTGCGGATACACTTCCGCTCTGTTCTTCCAACGGGAGTTGATTCAACCTTTGTCCCTAATGCACCCCAACAGGTGACGTTTCTCATTCTTTCCAAGGACACTGCAGCGCCCTTTCTATTGGGTTATTTCATTATGCAAAGCTCCTATTCTGTCCTCGACTTACTTTGTATGAGTTCCCACATGTCACATGGGAGTTACTACATGTCTTAGGAAAGTTCTTCTCCTTTCACATGGAATATTCAGTTCTTACTCAAAAGTGTTGCGGATGATTGTGCTTGATTCTCATTCATTGTTGAAGGGATATGCTACGGCCAGATGGATACGACGACCTTGGGGGAAAGGGCAGCAACTTTGCAGGCAGTCATCGCCCTAGCGAGGCGCGTCCTCCTCCAAGATTTGAGTTGCTGCAGTGATAGTCATTGCAGTGTTATGTCCGTTTCATCCTAGATTCCTGTCTACTCTTGCGCCACCTCAAATCGTACTACCCTTGGAAGCGGAAGGTGATTTGCGCAATTTGATAGTATATTGGATACGTGAAGAAGTGAACATAGTACGATGGGACGATACAATAGCTCCCGAGTCTACTGTTTACGTCCTCAGTCCTCATATTAGAATATCCCCTTACTCCTGCTTTTCCACAAGTATGGATGTCTATAGGTACATGGAGGGCCGTGTGCCCCCTTGAAACGTTTTTGAGAGTTATGTGGGAGAGGCTCGTTGATACTGAATTCTTATTCTTTATTTTATACGGAACCAAGTCTGTACGTCTATACTTGGTGAGGAGAAGTGATTATTACTGGGCGAACTACTTTATAATACCTAGTCTTATTATTTCGGGTGACTTATAGGGACCACCCTTAGGGACAACTCGTTCGCAGTATTGTAGGGGCAACGAACACATTTCTAGTGTGCACGGCTAATTTTCTAATTTGTCTAACTACATATTCTAACTAATTTTATTCTACGACCATGTACGTTACCCATACAATTCACAGATTCTGTATTTTGATTCGCCGAATGCTGAGCGTCAAACGTCAAACGCTCGCATTCGAAGGAATTGAAAGAAACCGTCGTGATGATGATTGGTAACAGTGGCAGGTGACAACTTCAGTTTTGCAACCATTATCAGCAACAAGAACCAATTTGCTCGTCGTGGATATACCATTTTGCCTCTTTTTGACAAATATCGACTAATTTGGATATTTCTTTTAGTTTACTTTGAAGCAGAAACATTGTAGCAGTCATTGTTTCCAACTTGAATAATGATTTTTTAAGACAATTAATAATTACATGCGTTCACTTTCCTCAAATAAAAAAGTTGCTGGCAATCTTATAAACATAATATGTATTTTATTTCACTTACTTTTCTGTAACGGTCTTGAATGAGATATAATTATTGAAAAATATGTCTCATACATATCCCTGACACACACTCGTATCGTATGCAGTCCTATATTTGGAATATCCCCGTCAACTAATACTAATACACGAAACTAATTCACGCTAATTTCCCAAAATATGCATACATTATACAATCGTCCCTGAATAATCCAATGTAATCATCTCCAGCGCGCGTGAATTCACGAAGAAATCGTCTCAATTTTCGCTTAATGATCATCTCGAATGGTAATCATAGCATTTTATGGGTCGGGAAAACCGCACAATTCGAGCCAATGGTCATTTTTTATTCCGCCACTCCATTGCCACCTTTAGAGACACTGCAGCTGGTGCGATTTTTTGCTGTTTCGACTAGAGCACAGCCGATATTTGTTGGATTTTCATGAAACTCCCCGAGAAAACTTAAAACAAAATAAACAAGACCCTTTTTAGCTTCTTCAACAACCATTTACAGAGAACGTTCGCCATATGGTCACTATACGCGCTGTCTCTTCGCACAATGCAATGCTAGAGTGTCGTTATTTTCCGACTCTGATATTTTTAATTTAGGTATATACATACAAAGGCTAACAACGACGTTCGCGATATGGCCACAACGGATTCTGACCGCAACACTTCCCTTCGGTAGCATGTCCGAAAATAAAACAAGGATAGAGAAAACAACAAACGAAGGTATGTGTACATATATCCGAAATCACAACCTGATTGACGAGAACCACAAATTGTAGGAGTAAGTACAGTTTTTATGCCCTTGTTTGACCGTTGAAAATCTGCGAAAAACGCCAAAATAGGAAATAGAAGCGCAAAAGGAAAGAGACAAAGAAACTCCTCACAATCCCGAGCATTTTCCAGGACGCGCTCTTCCTCTACGTTTGTATTCACTTTTGCACGTCTATATACATTCCTTCCAGCGCTTATACACGCTTCGGCGTCTGGTACATTGCCATGTTCGTCTTGGATCTGCTACCTGCTACTTTTTCTTCGAACGGGTCAAATTAATTCATTGTCTGTCATTTAATTGAGGGAGTCCAGACTCCAAAGGCTGCTGCCCAGGTACCGTCCGCGTCTGCCTTTGCGGCCTTTTGAAATGCAGGTGGGGAAACTCATTACTCATGTATAGTCTAAAACTGCGGTTCGTGTCATTCTGGTCGTCTGCAAAAACAGGAAAAACTTGTGCCTCATTTTATTAGCACAGCACTCTGTACTCGCATTCAAAGTTACTCGCAAGTACCAACTTGTTAGATATTCGTTTGTGTTGTGTGATTTGATGATATTATTTCCATATAGTAAGGAGTAAGTACGTGTAATCATTTCATGTCTTTCCGAAATCACGACTTATTTTGCTGAACAAGATGAAAGATTTGTTACTTTTACCTGAAATTGGTGTTTTGATAACACAATCGAGAAAAGCATCTTTCTAAACAACAATGAGCACGTTGCACTTCAGTTTGTTCGGAATGGAGAAACGTTACTTTCTTTATCACTGAGCGCACTTTAAAATGCAGCTAGTTTTCTCTTTTTCCTGCAATCTGAGTAGATTGTCAACGAGATAGCAAATGTAGTGCAATTATCTGCGTATATGAAATTGGAAGAGAAAAAACCTCATAAGCATAAACATTAGGCTTATTTTTGAGTGTCTGAATGGCCTCCCTTTACAGCAATTTTCCCCGTGAAGATATTACTTAACCATAAAGACCCTTCCTGCTTTTAAATTCTGCCATTCATAGGTTGACGCGGAGCGGACAAACGTTGTCTCCACAAAACACAACAGAACCAAAATCTCTGAGGCACCGTAGCAAAATGTTCTGCAATTTTCGGCCTGAGTTTCCGAAGCTGACTTTCGTATTATCCATTTGTTCTGTCGTAATTCTATCACAAACCTCAGAGGCTTGCCATCAGAAGTGCAGTTACCGAAAGGCCAAAGGAATTTGGGAGCCTTATTACAAGCTTCAAACGTCACAGTTTCCGAAGTTCGAGTATTTGCAAAGTCTGAAAGGACAGCGCGATGGAGCTGCGGAGCTGGAGGAAGAATTACGAGCAGCGGAGTTCTACAACTTGGTCATTCGTGCCTTGACATTTGCGGGCACAATTGCTGTAGATGGAGCGTCCGTTGCCGCAGGCCTTTCAGGAGTCCCAGGTCTGTCCACGGCTGTGGCCCGCGTGGGATCCATTGCTTTGGAACAATTACTCAAAATGAAAGACATTGTGGAGATCAAGTTCAAAATGAGTGAAGAGAGCTTAAAAGGTCACGTGAGGGAGACTGTCGGCACCAAAGCTGTCAATGAGATGGCTGCTAAATTGGAGCGGCTCCAGGTCTCAGTTGCACGCCTCACGAGCTTGACTCTGAGCGATCCTTTGAAGCGGCAAGAGGTCGTCCCTGCCCGCTCGGATTCTATTGAAATTCTGCATTTATTCCAGAACAAAGAGTACGTATTCTGGCAGGAAAGCTTATTCTCGGCTCCATTCCTCCTTCGTTTCGTCCTCGTGTGGTCCACAGTAGTGATTGAAAGCATTCGACTAGAGCCCAGTCACCGGGATATCTACGAGAATGAGAGATGGAAAATTATTTCGGCTCTAGAGGAATACCGACGTGAGGTTTTAGCCAGAAGGCCGGGCAAGGTTGTAGTTGGGAAGGACGCGGCTTCTCGCTCTGTTTGCGACCATCTCTACTACAGCGTCAAGTCCGCCTGCGACAAAACGGATCTTCAGGCTAGGAAAAGGCCTACCACCACCATGGCCTACACCACCAGCTGCGTCCAGGGAGTTTGGGATGAAGACAATTACAATTTCTACAAGAAAGTAAGTTTCTAATCTCTCCAATTTATGAGCGCATGCAAAATTCATAAAAAATTCACACAAAATTCATATGAAGGGAGTGATAAATCAATAGAAATTTCCGTGACAAGAAAATGAGGGAAATAATCATGTCATTTATTGTATGCACAACAGTACGAAGTGAACTGCGATTCCGTCCTGGGCTGCATTATAGATAGTCACAGCGCACTTTCCGGTAAAGATCGTCACCCTAAACTTGGCACAGTGGACGGACCCTCGAAGAATGACGACTATGTCTATGACATCGTCACGGACACTTACTTTTGCGCTGATAACAACAAGCAAGTATCCCACTGCCACTGGGAATACCAGCAGTTTCTACGTGACAGGATCAACCACGATTTTAATCTCCATGTCGCCCTTGTCAGATCGATAAAGATCTTGTAGGATTCTCTGCCTCGCTCTCCACATTACTCCCTTCCCTACAAACTGCCTCAGCATTTCTGAATTCTTGCGATTTAATAAAAGCCGCAGATATATAATGAGGAACTTAAGTACATTGTATCCTTAGTTTTTGTATTCCCACATATCCCATACGATTCGAATCTTGACTTCTTACGGCACAGAGAGAAACATTTTACGGGCCTCTCTAAGCGGCTTTAAAAATTGTATTATTATATAATCAAACAAAGTTTAATCATATCAGCCAATGCTTGCATTGCTCTGAAAATAATGATTAACCAGGAGTTTCACTCTGGTGATGATGATCCTCGAGGATAGTTAATCCTCGAAAGAATAAAAAGTTTTATTCTTTAATGAATAAAAGAAAGGGAAGGAAGCTTTTTTCTAGTAGAAAAGGAAGCCCACGGGCGCACAGGTACAGAAAGTGATATAATAGCAAAATTTTGTGCAATGAAAAACTTGTCTAATAAATAATAAATACTATAAATAGGCATGCCGTACGCCGTACTGGAAACAAGTACAGTTAATATTATAAAATTTTGGCCCGTTGAGGACAGAATCAATAATCGATTTAATCAAAATTCTCAGTTTTGAATTTGATGTGGAAAAGTTGCAATGACTTTGTCAATTCTTGGTTGATCTTAATAGCGTTTATTTACCGAGATCCGCAATAAAATTCTGCTCAGAAAACATGCTTGTCAACAATAAATCCCTGAATACAAAATAAAAAAAATGATTTTGTCGAAAATTGAGGTTTTTCTTTTTTTAAACCACCATAACTTGGCTAATAATTGTAGAATCGGGATGAATTTTTTTCTCAGAACCGCAATGTGCATAAAATACTTGTACTGTCGCCTCACCGGTTAAACCATCAGAGTGGCAATGGCAAGCCCTGATGAATCTTCCTTTCAACTTCTTTTGGCTGCTAAGAATAAAGAATTGTTTTTAAATATTTAAAAAAAACCTTGAGGCTCCGGCCCACTTAATTAAGAAAGGTTGCCATTTATAACGTGATATATGCAGGGCTTAAATCAAGGAGGAGCGCACCGGAGCTAGCTTTTTTCGGTACTTTTTCTTGCGTGTTATTTTTCTATGTGTTCGTTTAACACATACGATAAACCGGAGCTACTGTAATTTTATAAAAGTAGACGATACTTATTTAGTGATGGTTTAAGCCCTGGATATATTTGTATGCATATACACACATGCTTCCTGAAGGGCTCGGAGTACGAGAGGTGGCGTGTTGCATGTTGCATCTCGTGAAGAGAAGGAAGTGTGGTCCCTTTCATTTTCCTCCCCGTTTTGCTGACTTGCCAGGTGTGCAAAGTTGACCACGTTGACGGCGCGCCTTATCTTATCTATAGATAAGACAAGGCGCGCCGCCTGAAAGCATTGGTCAACTTTGAACTTAAGAAACGATTCAGCAAAACTCCGTTAGTCAGGTTTGCATTTAAGATAAAACGAACTTGGTCAACTTTGACACTTAAACCACGATGTTTCACGGAAAACACAACCGGCTCAACTGCTTATAACTTCTCTACAACAAGGCGCACACATGAGATCACTAGCTTGTTGGAATGCTAAGAAGTCAAGCTTTCAGCATTGATAATTGGATTCAAAATCTTTCCATTTAACAATTACGGGGTGTGAAACGCATGAAAAAAAGAATATGTTAAACATATGGGGACTAACAAATCAAAAAACATCGTTAGTTATTATAAATATTTAATAAATATATTTTTATAAATATTATAATAAATTAATAAATATTCGATTATGGGGAAATAACCGCATGAAGAATTTTGCATATAAACGTACGAATAAACCGTCAGACACAACCCGCGAAGAAATGTAAGTACCAAGGAAATTTTTGCAAATAATCTACTGATGCGGAAACTCTTAAAAGGACAAGGATATTGTTTTAGTGAATGGCTTTTTATTTTCGCTGAATATTTTTTTAACTAGTTAATTTAAATTTAACAATGACCTTACCAATAGAGCAAAGGATCTGAACAATTAAAACTTGTTACATTTACTCACATTTTAGTATTTCTGATTGAAAACATTGAACAGTAAAATTTTGCAGAGCAAAACCTCCGGACGGAAGTTCAGTTTTGTGGCTTGTAAAAAGTTCGAACAAGTAGGATCAGTGTAAAACTGGAATATAAGAAAAATAGAAGCATTTAAGTAGATTCCAAAAATACCGAAAAATTTTAACATTGTCTGGAAGAAAATCATCGAATGCAACGGTATGTTTTTGATTTGTTAACCCTCATATGTTAACATGGGATCTTTTTCATGCGTTTCACATCCGGTAATTTTTAAATGGAAAGCTTTTGAATCCAAATACCAATTCTGAAAGCTTGACTTCTTAGCTTTCCAACAAGCTAGTGGTCTCATGTGTGCGCCTTGTTGTAGAGAAGTTATAAGTTGTTGAGCCGGCTGCGTTTTCCGTGAAACTTACGGTATACCTATCTACCTTCAAGTTTGGCTTCTACCTTCGGTCGCTACGGGTTTCCGTAGGGGTTGTGGGCTTGTGGGTTCCCTACTGGTTTTTATCAGGATATAGGGGTCACCACTGGTTTTCATTGGGCTTTGTGGGTGTACACTGGCTTCTGTAGGGACATGGTGTGTCTCTACTGGTTTTATTAGGGTTTTGGTAGGCCCCACTGGTTTCCCTAGGGCCAAGGGTGCCCAACCAGTTCAATCTTGCGGTCACAAATGTAATATTGGTGCAGTGCAATGGTCACAAATAAATAAGACTC
>JAQGBT010002599.1:0-23210 GCA_034698585.1 Disparrhopalites patrizii | reverse complement strand
CTCCCTCTCTTCTATCACTGTCTCTCTCCCTCTCTTCTATCACTGTCTCTCTCCCTCTCTTCTATCACTGTCTCTCTCCCTCTCTTCTATCACTGTCTCTCTGTTTTCTCTCTTCCTCGCCCACTTCTAACCATTCTCTTTGTCTCTCCAAATTTCCTCTCTCTATTCGCTTTGCGCTCAATCTTTCTATAATTTTCCCTTTCATTTGTTCTCTCGCTTTATCTTGTCCTATCTCACTTCTTCTTCGACTCTCTCTCTCTCTCTCTTGCGCTTTCGCTCTCCCTTTTGCTCTCTTTCTTTCTCTCTCTCTCTTTTGCTATCTTTGTTTCTCTCTCTTTTGCTATCTTTCTTTCTCTCTCTTTTGCTCTCTTTCTTTCTCTGCTTTCGTTCTCTATTTTGATCTCTGTCTTTCTTTCTCTCTCTGTTTTGCTCTCTTCCTCTCTCTCGCTTTTGCTCTCTCTCTCTCTCTATCGTTGTTGCTCTCCTCCTCTCTCTCGCTTTTGCTATTTTTCTCTCTCTCGCTTTAGCTCTCTCTTCTTCTCTTTCTATCTCCTTCTTGATCTCCCCCGTCTCTGTACAGACATTTCTCCTTCTCTCTCTGACTCTTTTACTCCCCCTTTCTGCTCCTGGAACTTAAGTAAGTGACTGAATATGATAATTGTCTCGCATTTCATATGTATGTAGTTGTTCATATGACGTCCATATTCCTGCATACGCCTATTTGGAAGCCTCCCTTAATGTGATGACTGGTAGTCATATTGAAACGCACGCACGACTTTCTCCTCTTCCCTGGAACTTGTATCCATTCCGGTATTATTGGAAGGTCCCGGTCTTTTTTGTGCAAACCTTACATTTTATATTCTTTTTTTTCCCTTTTTTCCATATCAGAACCTTATGAAGTCAGGCTGTCATCATCCAATGATATTAGAGACATTGAGGAAAGTTTGGTTACTTTGTTATCCATATTATCCCTTGTGGATCTCTCCCCTTTCTATTCTGACGCTTTGGCCCTCTGTTTCACCAGCTCTTTTTTTTTTCTCTCTCTCTTTAGATTCTCTTTCAATTCCCCAAGAACCCAATGGATGAGAGGATATGTAGGTGTATTTCCTCCCTAATGGCATAACCACCAGGACTACTGCTATTACTACATATGTGTTGTTCCACGCCAGCAGGGCCACTCGAGAAACTCTTCGATCTCTCAAGTGCCCCTGTAACATACAATAACATTGTCAGTGGAGCGTAATCTAAAAAATTTCAAGTTTTATCGGATTTTCACAACTCTCATTCCACGGCTGGTGAGAGTTGCTAAATCCTCTGGGGGATTTATTACACACACGCAACAGTCTCAATGGATGATACCTTAAGCCACACTCGAAATAATAATAATTAAAAAAAAGAGCATGTACCTGGGCTACTACTCATCATCCATCTCACCCTCATTCCAACGTTTTTCAGCTGTACAGGGTGTACACATGTTTAAGTGGGGCGTGAGAGACAGGGAGAATCGAGTGCTTTTAGTTTTTTTTTTGGTATGAATGAAGAGAGATAAAGCGGATATTTATGGCAAAAGTTGTTTTCAACAAACAATCAGTGCATCGACTCTTGGTTAAAAGTGGCTAAACGACATAAATTATATACATTATTTCAAAGAAATTGACAGGCTTTCCCATCCTGAGGCCTATCCTAGAGACAATGGTAATGGAATACAAGGCGTGTTTTGTGCACAATTTTGTTATGGAGCCAGTTCACAAGCCTCACCTCAATCCAACAACAATTGGGCGGTGTAAAATGGAGAAATGGCTGGGAGTAGGGGAAAAGTCGGAGAATAATATATTCGAATAATTTTTGTTTTGGATAAGAGGAATTCCATGGACATCAACTGGGAATACATTGAAAGCGGGGAGAGGAAACAAGAGAAGCACAAGGAGTGAAAGAATGAAAAATAAAGAAAAAGAGAACTTGAGAGCAGAGGGAAAGAGAGCTAAACAGAGCGAAAAGAGACAGAAAGTGATGTAGAAAGACAAAAACGAAACATAAGAGAGATAAAGAGAATAAATATATAAAGAAAAGATAAAAGAGAACGAAAAATATAGAAAAAAGAGACAACGAAAAATATAGGGAACAGACAACGAAAAATATAGAGAACAGAGACAACGAAAAATATAGAGAAAGGAGACAACGGAAAATATAGAGAAAAGAGACAAAGAGAAACGTGCCGAAAAAATACAAAAATAAATGTAAAGAAAAGAGACAAAGAGAAATGTGCAGAAAAAATACAAAGAGAAATGTGAACAAAAGAGACAAAGAGGAACATAGATAAAAGAGAAATGTGAAGAAAAAAGGAATGTATAGAACACAGACAAAGAGAAATGTGAAGAAAAAAGGAATGTATAGAACAGAGACAAAGAGAAATATGAAGAAAAAAGGAATGTATAGAACAGAGACAATGAGAAATGTGAAGAAAAAAGGAATGTATAGAACACAGGCACAGAGAAATGTGAAAAAATATAGAGCGAAGAGACACATAAAAATGTAAAGAACAAAGGAAGAACTCTGTGAAGAACTAAGGAAGTCAAAAATTGAAATAGAGAAAAATTGACAAAAGAGACAAATTGACACGGAAATATATAGAGAAAAGAGACAGAAAGTGAAATATACGGAGCATTTGAAGAAAAAAAGGGATAGATAAAAAAGCACACAAAATAGAAGTACAAAACTCGAGAGAAAAAAGGAGACAGAGAAATGTAGAGAAGAAACAGATTAGGTACGTTGGATAAAGTAAGATAAGAAAGTATTTCATCATAAATATAAATACGTAATGGTAAGAAAAAAAAGAAATAAAAAATGTACACTAAACATAGAATAACGAAAGTATAGCGAGGAGAAAATGTTGCGAATTATTAAAGAAACCAGAAAAGATGTCGTAAGTCCTGACACGAAATAGATTGAGTCAGGTGTGAGATAGAAAAATCGGGAAAGAGATGTGAGGCATTCGAATGTCGGCAGACCCTACTGTCTCTCTCTCTCTTTGTACCTTCCCAAAACCCATTGAATTGTGTTAGAGTTATGATGGCACTTAACTCCTACAAAGCCCAAAGAATTCTCCTGTGTATGTGCACGTTACATTTATACTCACGGAAATATTTTGAAGCCCCTTGCTTTCAATTATGCATTATATCCCCCCAAAAAAAGAGATCCAGATGCCGGGAGTTGCCCCTAAAATATTAGTGCTGGCACGAATACGACCACGACCATTACTTGTCCATCACCATTGAGCGCTATTATCTGTATTACTGTAGTTACAAGGAATGTGTAGCTTCGCATTCCAAACTCCCCCGCACGATTCACTCTTTCTGTCGTCCCTCGTGTAATGCTCTTTCCCCATCTACTTTCACCATGAAAGCTCCCGTGGATAATACAAAGGTGGTGGTGACGCCATGATCCATAATTATACAGGTCAATTTATCTTGACAGAAAGAATGGAGGAGGGAGGGAAACGAGGATCCCTAAAAGGGTTGGAACCAAACAGGAAAGAGAGTGAAGAAAAAATCAATGTTCAAAACAAAATACTTTCTCCATGGAATTTCTTTTGTACAAGCTTAACCTAGGCAGGTACTACCACTAATGAAACCAACAATGGCATCATAATACCCATGTACCCGTGTACCTTTCAAAATGAAAATATACAAACAGACACATTTTTTTGAACAGAAAAATCCCGAATAGGGACATTAAACCATGTGAATGGTGAATGTGAATAGAGAAGACACATTGTTGGTACTCAATTCGAAGAGTGAAATTAGTGGTACTTATTATTACTCCTTACCACTTGGACTCCTCCGACCTACTACTACTACTACCAGCACTACCACCACTAGGAGAGGGAATGAATGCAATTTTATTACACGGAATAAATTATATTCAAAATTTGGCACAGAATAACTTTTCCACTTTGCTTCACATTACCAATTCTCCGTTTGAAATTTTACCACGAGTAGTATGAGGTAGAGTTAAGGAGCAAAATGGCGAGGAGCTGAGGACACGATAATATCCCCCGGTGAATCTTGGAGGGAGAGAGATAGAGTTTCCAAGTGAGAGGGCGAATGAAAGAAATAGCCCGCAAAAGAGAGAAAGAAAGGGCTAGCAAGAGAGAGAGAGTCAGAGGCAGAAAGAGTCCGATACAGATAGTGAGGGAGAAAGAGCTCGCAAAAAGAAAAAATGAGAGAAAGCTTGCAAAAGAGAAAATGTGTTCAAAGGAGGGATATACAGAGAGAAGGTGCTCGCAAAAGAGACAGAGAAATACCTCCCAAGAGAGAGAATATGAGATAAAGCTGGCAAAATAGAGAAAGACCTCAACGGAGAGAGAAAATGAGAGAAAGCTTGAAATATAGAGAAAGACCCCAACGGAGAGAGAAAATGAGAGAAAGCTTGCAAAAGAGAAAATGTGCTCAAAGGAGGGATATACAGAGAGAAAGTGCTTGCAAAAGAGACAGAGAAATAGCTCGCAGCAGATAGAAAGAGCTCATAGAAATGAGAGAGAGATCTCGCAAGAGAGATACATCGTTTGTAAGAGAGAGAGAGGTAACTATTTTGCAAGAGAATCAGAGAAGGATGGCTCGTAAGAAAGCGAGCAAAAACGAGAGAGAGCAAAAGAGGGAGAAAGAAAGAGAGCAAAAGAGAGAGAAAGAAAGAGAGCAAAAGAGAGAGAAAGAAAGAGAGAGAAAGAAAGAGTGCAAAAGAGAGAGAAAGAAATAGAGCAAAAGAGAGAGAAAGAAAGAGAGCAAAAGAGAGAGAAAGAAAGAGAGCAAAAGAGAGAGAAAGAAAGAGTGCAAAAGAGAGAGAAAGAAAGAGAGCAAAAGAGAGAGAAAGAAAGAGAGCAAAAGAGAGAGAAATAAAGAGAAAAAGAAAGAGAGCAAAAGAGAAAGAAAGAAAGAGAGCGAGAGAGAGAAAGAAAGAGAGCGAGAGAGAGAAAGATAAAGCAAGAGCGAGAGAGAGAAAGATAAAGCAAGAGATATAGAGAGAAGGAGAGAGCAAGAGAGAGAGACAGAGAAAGGAAGAGAGCAAGTGAGAGAAAGAAAGAGAGCAAAAGAGAGAGAGAAAGCATGATAGCACAAGAGAAAGCGAAAGCGAGAAGAGAGAGAAAGAGGGAGAGAGAGAGCGAAAGCGAGAAGAGAGAGAGAGAAACGAATGTAGACAAGGAATGTCGATGCAGTCAAACGTTCATCTGCTCCAACCACGAACACTATTTTGCTTCTTTTCTCCTTCATCATTTGGGATTGCCTTGCCCGAGACTTGAACTACATCGCTTCCTCCTCCTCTCTCTCTTTCTCTCTCTCTCCTCCTCATTCTACTCACCACCACCACCGCCCAGTAACTGTTCCGCTTTTACCTGTATACTCCTAGAAAAACTTGTACTCTTCCTCCTCCCTCTCTTTGCATAATGCTACAATTGTAGTATATAAGTAATGAAGGTTTCTAGAAACCACAAGCAATTCCCAGATGCCTTGTGCCGTTCTTTCTCTCACTCACTCCCCTCTCTCCCGGCCACTCTTTACTTCTCACCCTCTTTCTCCCTCCTCTCTTTGTTCCACTCTCCCTCCCGTTATTTCTGACTTTATCTATCCCGTACTACCTCCTACTCCTCCTCCTCCCCAGTTTCTTTGTCTATCTTACATTTCCCACGCGAAATTAATTTTTAATTTAATTCTCATTTTTCCATTTCCATACAGTTTCCACAAAGAAATTTCTCCACTTTCTCCTTTCCTCTCCACCCCAGTGTTCATAGTGGGAAAAAAATTTTTTGCTTGCTTATTGAATACCAAATAGATTCTACTACAGAAATTCGGTACTTCACATTTGTTCCCACTGCCTTGGTTTCATCTCCTGGTGAAAGTCTTTACTACAAGATTTTTTAGATGCTCGTACATGTGCGGTAGGAGAACTGGAGGTTTCGGGATGGTACATACATATATGTTTATGTGTGACAATATGACTCTAGCCTATCTATTGGTTCCAAGAATTTCCTTTCCATGAGTAAGGGAAGAGGTGAGGAATACCCTTGAAAAGTCTGGGTCTTAAAATCTTTGTCTCGAAAAAAACAACCTTTCTCCCTAATGACAAGGACGAGATGAAGGGAAAAAAGGGGAGTAAATCTTGTCTTTTATAAGTAGTAAAGATACTAAAAGGAGAAAAGCATTTTGAGTCTCCTTGTAATGAGCCGCATTTCCCTCGTAATGAGCCCCATTTTCTATCTGCTCCCAACAATGACCCACATAATTTGCCAATGAGGCTCATTATAATGTCCCTTCTCTCCCCTTCCCCCTTTATTTTATGGAGTCACGGTTCAGTTTGCCGATACTACTTCCATTAGCTATTTCTTGTGCTCTTACCCCTTTTTTTGTGTACCGTAGATTATATACTAATACTGTCACCGTAACTATACTGCCAGTGCAATGTACTACATTGTACTCTCATATCACGTCTACGGGAACGACTTGCCTACCCCTTTTACCCATCCCTCCTCCTTTGGCACTTAGTTCCAATTCATTTCTCCCGTAATATTTAAATCCTCCCTTGTACCCCATGACATTGAACTGGGAGGGAGGGAGGGGGAGGGAGATGGGTGACAATTACAAGGGCAGTGTAGAGGCAGCTACAAAACATGATGAAGTCAGACATTGTCGTGGAAAGTAACGGAAGAGGAAGAAGAGGAAGCAGGACATAAGAAGGGGATGATGAGACATTTCGGGTATATATACCGTCAAAATGGCTAAAGCTTCCTTTATCCTTCCCTTGTGGGGGTCAATGTTACTTTTTCACAAACGAATTGCTTCTTTTTGGCATCATAACGTATGTGTGCATATGTCTATGTTTCTGGCACATACACGACATATGCATCTCTAGGTATGTACATGGATATGTTTGTCTTTCTCTGTGGAGGAACAGCAAGTTTGTAACAAGAGAAGCGAAAATTGAATTAAAAGTTAGGGGAAGTAAAGACAGGACGAGAGAGAGAGAGAGAGAAGAATAGACAACGAAACTGAGAGAAGGCAAGAGCGAGAGAAGAAAAGACGAGATTGAGATAAGGAAGGACAAAGTGACTGAGAGAAGGAAAGAGAGAGAATGAAAGACAGAGAAAGGGAGAGAAAGATAAAGAGAGATTCAGAGAAAGGACAAGAGAAACAAAAATAGAGACAACGAGAGAGAAATAAAGACAAAAATTGTGAGAGAGAGACAAAAATATAGAGACAAAATGAGAGAAAAAGGGAGACACAAAAATAAACAGAACAAGAGACAAAAATAAAGAGAAAAAGAGACTAAAGTAGAGAGAAAAGGAAAAAGAGACTAAAGTAGAAAGAAAAAGAAAAAGATACTAAAGTAGAGAGAAAAGAAAAAGAGAGACTAAAGTAGAGATAAAAAGAAAAAGAGAGACTAAAGTAGAGAGAAAAAGAAAAAGAGAGACTAAAGTAGAGAGAAAAAGAAAAAGAGAGACTAAAGTAGAGAGAAAAAGAGAGACAAAAATAAATAGAAAAATAGAGAAAAAGAGAGAGAAAAAAATAGAGAGTAAACGAGGGACAAAAATAGAGATAAAAAGAAAGAGAGGGGGAAAGAGAGAGACATGGAGAGAAAGAGAGAAAGAGGGAGAAAGGAAGAGAGAGACATGGAGAAAGTTAGTACGCAATGGGGAACATCTATATGTTACGAGCATATCTTTGGCAGGAAGGAAGAAGGAAACTTTTTTATAGGATGATTGCAAAGTGTACTTGGATATGAAACGACTCCAGAACTTGTCGTTGTGGGAATAGAAGCTGTGGTAGTAATGGTGGCATTTATACTATGCTCATCTCTATACTCATCTTTATACTGCATATTTGTGGTGGCTTTAATCGTGGAAGCTGTGGAAGCAGTCATGTTAATAGCATTGATGGTACTGGCAGTCACAAGGAATGCTACTGAACAAACGGGAGGGTAACTCTTGTGTACGGGTTGTATGTACAGGGTACTAACAATAAGAAACATCTATAAACCCTGTCGCTGTGAAGCGGTCGTGCCACATCACGTAGTACAAGCCAGCAATTCACGTAGAATTTCATTGCGGACCCAGGAAAAAAAGCATCTAGACCCAACCAAAATTAGCTAACTTAAGGCGGTTTTTTTAAAATCCCTTTTGGAGAAAAATTACATTCTTATAACTTAAAAAATTAGCTAACCTTGTTGGGACCGAGATGAATTTGTTTTGAGAAAGCACAGAGAGAAAAGGTAGAGAGTAAAGAAAAAGAGAGAAAAAAATAATAAGGAGAGAGCGAAAAAGAGAAAAAATAATAATAAGGAGAGAGCGAAAAAGAGAAAAAATAATAATAAGGAGAGAGCGAAAAAGAGAAAAAATAATAAAGAGAGAGAGAGAGAAAGAGAAAAAATAATAAAGAGAGCGAGAAAGAGAAAAAATAAAGAGAAACAGAGAAAGAGAAAAAATTATAAAGAGAGAGCGAGAAAGAGAAAAAATAATAAAGAGAGAGAGAGAAAGAGAAAACATAATAAAGAGAGAGAGAGAAAGAGAAAACATAAACAGAGAGAGAGAAAGAGAAAACATAAACAGAGAGAGAGAGAAAGAGAAAACATAAACAGAGAGAGAGAAAGAGAAAACATAAACAAAGAGAGAGAAAGAGAACACATAAGCAGAGCGAGAGAAAGAGAAAACATAAGCAGAGAGAGAAAGAGAAAACATCAATGAAGAGAAAGAAACGATAGAACACAAAGGCAGGGAGATAAGAGAAAGTTTAACATGAAAGTAAGAAAAGAAAGCCAGGAAAGAAAGAAAGAGAAGAAAAATTGCGAAAGAGAGGATAAGCTCAAAGTAAGAGTGCCGAGCAAAGCCAGAGAGGCAGAGAGAGAGAGAGAGATTGACTGTGTAATAAGCGAACGATTACGAAACTGCCTGAAAGTGGTTTCTCTTCTTCACGTTAAGAAGTTAGGTAAAAAAAAAGAAGGGAAAGACAATTTAATGCCTTTGCCAGTCTCACAAGTCCAGCCGTAATTTGCATTAACACGCAAATGCATCTTTATCCGCTCCTTTTACTAATAAACAGATGGTTCTGCACCCAAATTATCTATGCATGCACACCAAAAGTCAAGAAGGAAGTGGAAATGTTGACTGGAGGACGGATTTATGTATGTGTCTGCCTGAATTATTCATGCAATACTATGCTAAATATTTCTGTGGTCGTCCTTTCTGATGATGTTTTCCAAAAGAAGAAAACGTAGAGCCTAATGTGTTGAGGTGGTAGGCATTATTCATATGTTTTTCATACCCCGAAATGCACAAGTGTTGCCACAAAACCATTTTGAGGCTCATTCGGTTTCTTTTGTTTCCCCTTGTGTCCTTCTGGGGCCTTTCTCCCAGTTCTTATGCACCTTTCTCTTCCGCCTATTTTTTTACTGTAAAGGAAGAAAAAGGGAAAGTACCTTGTGAAGGTTTAGATGATTGTCATTGCATTTTATGTTTGGAAATTCTTTCTGAGTTTTCTTTCTCTCTATTTGACTTTCTCTGCTTTCTCTCCCTGTCGTCTTTTTTCAGCGCTTCACATTACACATGTTGTCATCACTTTCTCTCTGCCAGCATTTTTGATATTTACTGTTCGCCTTCTTTTCAGTGGAATATTTATGATCTGATCCTCCTTCATTTTTTCTGCCGCCAGTCTGTATTCATTTCTGGTTTACAATGGCTGATTGTTTAGCGAGGGACCTCTTCCACAATGTCATGTTTCCGCCTTTCAGTTTGTCCACTTTTCCATGATGTACTTTCTCCTTTTGCTAGATTTTTTTAGTCTGTCTCTTTCTTCCACTTTTTCTGTCTCGCCCTCATTTTTTCAACGTCAAAATATGTAAATTCAGAAAAAAATCTTATAATATTCGGGGTCCTAGAATCTGGATGGGTCTCATGTTTTCTCTTAGCTGTTTATTTGAAGTCCGTTATTAGCACTAATATACATACATTGAAATGCTGTTGGAATTGGCGGGTACACACTTAAATTTCTATACAATGGTATGAACATACATTTGCCATACAAATGGATTTTCCTCTTGACATTTTTTTTATTCGAATGTCTTCTTTCCCATAAGAACTCTATAATACAAGGTTACAATTATCGTCATTCATGGAAAAGACAATGATTCCCACAATGGATCTTGACCGGATGCCGGCACTCATGATCCAAGTCAATGGATATGAGTTTTCCTCTTCCAATCTGAAATTACTTTTTACCTCTCTCCCTTTACGAA
Organism: Disparrhopalites patrizii; assembly: GCA_034698585.1. Classification (NCBI taxonomy): domain Eukaryota; kingdom Metazoa; phylum Arthropoda; class Collembola; order Symphypleona; family Sminthuridae; genus Disparrhopalites; species Disparrhopalites patrizii. The sequence continues at coordinate 12,932 of JAQGBT010002599.1, read as the reverse complement.
CTAAGTTTCTTTTCTACATTGGAAGAGAGGAAGTTAAAGAGATATGATAGATGAAGAGGCGGGCGAGGGAGGTTAAGCAGAGCCAGTTGACTAGTGAAGATGGGTGTATTACAAAATCACATATGAGAAGAAATATGGATATGAATGAACAAATATGTTTCCCCTACATATTCTCTTGAGTCAGAGCAGAAGAGAGAGCGAGAACGGAAAAAGTTTGAGAGTGGGAAAAAAATGGTTGAAATTGCAAAGTAATGCTAGAAGTAGGAAGAATCACTGGTACTGTTCTTATTTTTTTTTTTTTTGCTTTTCCCCTTCAAATGCTCTGACTATAGTTGAAGAAGAAAGAAAAAAGTTGATGATTTGGACTGCAGCCAAAAGAAACGAATGTCCATGTTTTCTTTCTGTCGGCGAAAAAATTCCCTTGTAAGCTGGCCTCTGATTGTGCCTGCCGTTTTTCTTCTCTCCCTGTCTCTCATTCTCCCTCCAGCTATCTGTGTCAACTTCTCTTTCTCTTGATATGTCTCGCATTCTCTCTCGTTCTTTCATCCTCTTTACTTCTCTCATCCTCTCTCTGTCTCTCTCGTTCTCTCAGCCTCACTCATTCATTCTCCTTCAGCTATCGCTAATTTCTCTCTATCTCGTCTTTCTCCCACCCCCTCTTACACTTTTCCCTCTTGCTATTTCTCTCTGTTCTCCCTCTCTTTCTCTGTTCTCCCTCTCTTTCTCTGTTCTCTCTGTCCTCTCTCTTTCTCTCTGTTCTTTCTCTTTCTCTCTGTTCTCTCTATTCTCTCTCTTTCTCTCTGTCTTTCTGTTCTCCCTCTTTCTCTCTGTTCTCTCTCTCTTTCTCTCTGTTCTCTCTGATCTCTCTCTTTCTCTCCGTCCTCACTCTTTGTTCTCTCTCTTGCTCTCTGTTCTCTCTCTTTCTCTCTGTTCTCTCTCTCTCTGTTCTCTCTCTCTGTTTTCTCTCTTTCTCTCCGTCCTCACTCTTGCTTCTCTCTCTTGCTCTCTTTTCTCTCTGTTCTCTCTCTTTCTCTCTGTTCTCTCTCTTTCTCTCTGATCTCTCTCTTTCTCTCCGTCCTCACTCTTTGTTCTCTCTCTTGCTCTTTGTTCTCTCTGTTCTCTCTCTCTGTTCTCTCTCTCTCTGTTCTCTCTCTCTGTTCTCTCTCTCTCTCTGTTCTCTCTCTTTCTCTCCGTCCTCACTCTTTGTTCTCTCTCTTGCTCTCTTTTCTCTCTGTTCTCTCTCTTTCTCTCTGTTCTCTCTCTTTCTCTTTGTTCTCTCTCTTTCTCTTTGTTCTCTCTCTTTCTCTTTGTTCTCTCTCTCCTTCTCTCCGTCCTCTCTCTCTCTTTGTTCTCGCTCTGCTTCTCCCCGTCCTCTCTCTCTTTCTCTTTGTTTTCTCTCTCATTCTCTTTCGCTTTTCTCTCTCATTCTCTCTCGCTTTGCTCTCTCTATCTCCTTCCCTGTTTTGTCTCTCGCATTCTCTCTCTCTCTCATATTCTCTTTGTTTTTTTCGCTTGTTGCCTTTTGTCCTTTTTCACGTACTTTCTGCGTCTTCTTCATTATATTTGTCGTCTCTTCCTCATTTCCATCCCCGGGAACTCTTTCGTTGACAATGACTTTCTCTCATTGTTTCCCACTCCTTTTCTCCCATTTTCTCCCTGGCCATCTTTTTTGTGGTCTCTCATTTTCTCCTTTGTTTTCTCCCTTCTTCTTGCACGCCTTCAATGAATCGTTACCCATATCCAGAATCCCGACCATGTCCCTTGAGTCAACTTTGCTCGGAACCTCTCTCTCTCTCTCTCGTTTGCAAAAAGTTTCTTCCTCTCACTGAATTTTGGGTGGAGAGGAATTTATTTATTATCACACACATAAATACACATTTCTTCCTCCCCCTTCTCCGCCGGAATAAACTTCTCCCCATGAGAGAGAGAGAATTTAAGGGAATGAGAGGGACGGAAATATACGGAGGAAGAGGATGATGAGGAGGATGCGGGAAAAGGAGATTGGCATCTTTTGTGGAAAAAATTAGAAGGAACCGCAAAGAGAGTAGAAATGGAGAAGAGGAGAGAAACAGGTCATCATCATAAGATGGGGGAATTTTTATTCTTTCGTCTACATGGAAGATAAAGGGGAAAGTGGAGGAGGGAAATGGTTTTATCGCTCACTCCTTTCATTCGCCATTAACTTAAGGCTGATACATAGTAAATGGGTCTGTGTGAGGCGTTTTATTTTATCATAATCGTTGTCATACTATCCTTACTCCTTTTTCTCAACTTAAGTTCTCAACTTAAGTAGCTAGAATCTTACGGGGAAGTGAGAGGGGAATAGTACGTGTGATGACAATGTTTTATCAACTTGGGTTTCTTTTGTCATTTTGTGCACCCAAGACGTGAGCCACATATTTTTGCGAGTCTAATGGAATCGAGAATTTGCGGGCTCAGTAAAATCCACACTTTGCCAATTCTTTCTCATACGCGGCCATTTCCTTTCCACTAGTTCATATCATTTCCCGTTCGTGGCAAAACCGAAAGTAACGAGGTCAACTAACTGGCAACAAAATAAAGCACGTAACTACAATACCATACTTGTTAACAAAATATACAAGATCAAGTGGTCAGATTAAATGGCCTGCCAAAGGAAATCCAATGTATTATCTGGGGACTCAGGGGAATAGCCATATGAATTACATCAACTCCATGAAAAAGGTCAAAACAATTCTTTAAAGAAATTTAAACAAAATAGTGAAGACGAAGAAAGATCGAGAAAAATGATTCAAAAAAGAGAAAGCACGTAAAAATCTAAAGAAAAATTACTTGCACAAAGTGAAAGTTAGAGAAAAATGTCAAGAAAAGAAAACTACAGAAAAATATCCCGAAGAGAAAACTACAGAAAAATACCCCGAAGAGAAAACTGCAGAAAAATATCCCGAAGAGAAAACTACGGAAAAATGATCCGAAAAGAGACAACTTTAAGCTTAAAAGAGGAAAGGTGGAGGGGTAGCGACAAATAACACGGTAAAAAGAAAGCTAGAAAAACATCCGAAAAAATCCAAAAAAAGAAAAGCTGGATAAAAAATCTGAAAAAAGAGAAAACATCTAAAAAAAGAAAAAGCTGGAGAAACTATCCGAAAAAAGAAAAAGCTAGAGAAATATTCCGAAAAAGAGAAAGATGGAGAAATAATCCGAAAAGTAGAAAGCTAGAAACTAATAATCCGAAAATAGAAAGCTAGAAACTAATAACAGGCAAAAAGAGATAGCTATAGAGAAAAATATGCCAGAAAAAGGGAAAGCTATTGAGAAACATAGGCCAGAAAAAGAGAAGGCTAGAGAAAAATAACTCAAAAAAGAAGAAAGGTGTAGATTTAATGTTCCACAAGGGAGTAAGAATTGACAAATATAAATAAATAGCTCTTAAGGAACTAGAAATCGCGTTTGAGATTGTAGAAAGCTAGTAAATAACTTAGGAAGCTAACAGCCCAAGGACAAATGAAATAACTGTAAACATAACATTCACATACAAACATGCAAATAGAATAACTTACAAAAAAAGAAAATAACTGAATAGCATAATTCCGAAAAAGTTCGACTTGATTAAAGAGATAAATTGGCAGGATGAAATAGTCAGGCAAAGGGCAAAAGAAAATGTCGGAGATGCAGGAAAACCAAATAAGAAGGGGAAACTTGCAACGTTAAAAAACATAAAAGTGATTGTTACAAGAATTGGGGGTAAGATTACTTCTATTATGAAAAACAATTGTCCGTATACCTGAAGCGGTGCTAAATCACTATAATACTCTTCCTTCACTTGTACATATGTATTTCTCGAAAGACAAATTCTTTCTGTATGTGATTTTTCTCCGGACAAATTTCCTCACATTCCCCGTCATCCCCCACGCATTCCCAGGGAGGATGAAACTTTTCACTAAATTAGTAAATTGACCGTGGGTCGATTTTTATAGCCTCATTAAATTTACTACCTACCAGTACTTTGCGCACTCCAAGTCGTCTCGTCTCTCTTTTTACCCAACTTTCCATCACCAGAACCTTTTACGCTTGTACGGTAAGTACATCTACACATGTATGGAGGCACAAACCTGTGTTAGGTCCAATAACGGGGAAAGCCCCTTCTAAATGTCACTGGACTTTCTCTCCTCTTTTCTGAATCTGGTTTTTTTTCTAATTCATTCCACTGAAATTCCGTCTCTCGTAGCGTTTCCATAAGACTCAGAATTCTCTTCTTGAGTTATTCATAGATGCTGGTGCAGTGGCTCGCACTTGTATTTTATTGCTGGTGGAGTTAAATTCTTGTAAAATGTGCGGGGAAAATATTGCATGTTCTTACTCAAATCCATGTAGAATCAGAATTTCTATCTATGCTACAAGGACGGGAAAAAGTGAGATCAACTTGCGGGTGGTAACATTTGGTGGGTTGTGCATGCTTGTCTTTTATTTTCAACAAATTCATAGATCGCTGCAAGTAACCATGGACCTTTCTAGATACACATTTGTCTCCCTCGCGTTTTCCCTTGTCTTTTTCCAGCTTTCTTCTATTTCCCTCTTTCTTTCTGAATGTTTCCCTCTGGCCCTCTCTTTTCTCTGCTTAATGTCCGTTTTTCTTTTTGATTTTCAGAGAGAAAGACTTTAACTTTCTGTCTGATTTACTTTCTATTTTTCTCTGATTTTCTTTACCTCTTGTTCCTGTTTTTTTTTGCGGTGACTTTCTCCCATTAGGTAGAGACGTTTCTCATCATTTTCTTTATGCTGACTTTGACTACGTTTCAATCAATGAATTTCTCTCTTTTTATCTTGCATCCTTGCTCTTCTGTCTTTATTTTTATATAGTTTTCTCTCTTTTCTGATATTATATTTATTTCATTTTTTCTCTTCTCTGATATTATATTTATTTCGCTTTCTCTCTTCTGACATTATTCTTATTTCGCTTTCTCTCTATTCTGACATTATTTTTATTTGTTTTTTTCTCTGTATTGCTTTTGATGTTGTATCGCTTTCTCTCTCATTATCTTTCGGCTTTCTTTCGCTTTCTCTCACTTTGTCTTCCGGCTTTCTTTCGCTTTCTCTTTTTCAATTCCGGTTTTGTTTTGCTTTTACTCTTGCTTTTGCTTTCTCTTCTCACTTTATTTCACTTTTGCTTTTTTCTCTGGCTTTATTACGCCTTCTATCTTTCTCTTCTGCCTTTTTTGCCTTCTCTCTTTATTTTTTGGCTTTATTTCCGTTTATCTTTTTTTGCTCGTTCTATGCTGGCAATTATTTTGCTTTTTCCCTTTTTATTTCTGCTGTCGCTTTCTTTCTGACTTTATGTATTTCACTTGAAGTCTTTCCATTTGGTTTTTTTTGCTTTCTCCCTCTTTCCTTCTTGGTTTTTTCGTGTTAACTTTCTCCTTCTCTTCTAATTTTATTTCGCTTTCTCCTCTAGTTTTCCTTTGCATTCACCGTATTTCTAGTCTCGCTTTGGTTTACTTTCTCCTTTTCGTTCTGCTCTGATTCTTTTTCTTACTCTGTTTCTCCCTGTTGTGATTGTTTTTAGCTTTCAGTGGTTTCTGTGGACTTACTCTTTCCCTACATCATTCTCTATACCTTTTATCTTGTGTGACTTTCATTCTCTCCTTCGTTCTTGCCATTCTCACAGGTTTTCTCTCTTGCTGGTTCCTCCACAATTTGTGTTGCCTCCACTGTACCTGTCATGATGAACTTATTCCCAGTTTTCCGTCTATTTCTCTCTCCATTTCCTGGTTGTTACACTGGCCTTCTCTTTCACTTTCTTTCGTTCTGGCTCTCCTCGTGCCGTCTTCCCTTGACATGACCATGGACTTGGACGGGCTGGTAGGAATTCGTGCATATAAATTAAGGAAGAAACTGAATGGGAAAAAGAGCGGCGGAACGTGTCTTTCCCTCTTTCGTCCTACATAAATATTGATGAGAATCAGATGATGAATTATTGATCCCTGTAAACGTCTCAAAATAACCCCGTTTCGTCTTCCTCCTTTTACTCATACATTATTCCTTGTTTCACTCACACCATCACCAAAAAAATGAACAACATCGTCTGGGTAGTTGCAAATAGTTAAACTGTGTTACAGGGACAACGACAAGGGTTGTTTGGGAGGTTTGCGGAGAAAAATTACAATTTCCTTTTTTTAAGCATTTACTATTACACTTTGAAGAGTCCATGTTTTTCCTCCTCGCTGTCTCCCCTTCTTATCATGCTCCACTTACACCCGACAAGATTGAGAAGGTCATAGTATTTTTGCTGGAGGAACATAATTTCCCCCGATTTTCTAGGCTACCTTCTCCGTCTGCAGCTTTCTGGATTATAGAAGAAGGAAGGAGCAAATTAAATAAAAAAAGATGTAAGGAGGAAAGTACATGTGAAAAAAGAGCTCCTGACAACGAGAATAACCAGATTTCCCTTTCAGGCAGGACCCATTGTTCTACGGAGCCATCGTTACATGTGCAAAAGGAGAAATGAAATAGCTCACAAATAGGTCTTGCTCAAGACTTAAAAATAAATTTATATTCGTATAGTTTATTCGTGCTTATTTTATGTATATATAAAAAAAATTATGTCCCTGTGTAAAACCTGTACGTACAGAGTATATTATATTTTAATTATATCTATTTAATATATTGAATTTAGTTAGACATTATGCTCACGATTCTTCCCAAAAAGAGGAAATAGCAAAAATTCGTTTGTAAATGAAGACAGGAGAAATAAAAACGAAAAAATAACATAAAGAGTCTGTTTAATAGAGATTGTGGGGGAAATTCAATAAAAAACAACAAATAATAAAAATTCAAAACGAGAAAGGAGAAGCTAGGAAAACAACCTGAATTAGAAAGTACTACTAAAAAGGGAGAAAGGAGAGAGACTGGGGAAAACGAAAATGAAAGAGAAAAAGAGGCGAAGTAATTTGTAAAATTATAGTGGGGAAACGCGAAAGAAAGGAAAATTAAAGATAAAAACAGGAAAATAAGAAAGAAAATCAGGGAGAAAAAACAAAAAAAGATAAGAAAAATGTGAGAGAAGCGGAAAATGAGGAAGACAGAAAATTAAGTAAAGACAAAAAGGAAAAATTCGGGAGAAAGAGAAAGAAGAAATGAGGAGTAAATGAGGGGAAAATAAAATGCGTAAATCAGGGGGAAATACATGATTGAAAATCAGGTAGAAAGAGAAAATTATGAGAAAAGAGAACGAAAATCTGAGACAAAAAAAGAAAGAAAAAGTCGGAGTGTTTTAGTGAAATCAAACGACGGAGAAAGTAAAATGAAACATGACAAAACAGGGGAAACGCCAAAGAAATAAAATAAATGACAGCTAATAAGCGATCGGGAATGTATGAAGAAATTTAATAGGACCAGAGGGACAAAAAGCATAGGCATGTACGGGATACGATCAAAGACGAAAATACGGAAAGTGTGACAGTTTGAAGATTGAATACAGAAAATGAGAAGAAATCCTGCTTAAGTAGGCGGCAAAGGGGAGAGGGAAATTTTAAATTTGTTTTACTTCGTTTGAATAATCGACCAAGTATGTTTTTGGCCCCCCGCCGATAAAAATAAAAGAAACTTTTTTTCTACTCCCACCCAAATCCGTTCCACCCGCTAGGAACCTGACAATCACATGAAAAAAATGGTTCCACAGAAAAAAATTGATATATATACATAGGAATATATATATATATAAGATGATTTGACAAAAGAGAGAAGAAATCTCCAATATTTCCAGTCACCAATTTCCAAACTGTTCTCCAACTCCTCCCCGTCCCTCCCCTCTCGTTTCCTTCATAAGCATAGGTAAATAATAAGTTCCAAAAAGAAAAAAAACCTAGCCTGAAGGTGAAATGGAGAAGAAGAAGAAGAAGAAGAAAAAGAAAGGGGAAGCATTACAATTTGTATTTTTTTGCCCCCACTTCTACTTACACGTATGAATGAATCCGCGTAGAAAAAGCTCTTAGTCCAAAAAGCCGAGTGGATATGTGGAGATTTCGTGCTGACAGATTTCCGTCCTACCAAAATCTTTTCTTTTTTCTACCCATTTTTTGTTGGTAATATGAATCTCCCTACTGAAACAGAGGGAATAGAAATATACACAAAAATATATACACCCTCCGACCAAGGATCTGGAGGTTTACCTCAGCAGAGTCAATATCATATGGTGGGTAAAAGGGGACATGTACATACATATCCTCGTATGTGTATACACACAAGTATTATTGGATGATGGGGGGAAAAGCGCAAACAAAATTTATAGACAGCAAAAAAAAAATTGTACAACAAAATATTGTGGATACAATCTACTTTCTCTGCTTTCTTCCCATACCCTCCTCCTCCTTTTCTTCTTGAGTGACTCAAATATACACAAAAATCTTCTGACTTATTCCCTTTTCTCTTCCTGTCCTCCCTTCCTCTCCTCTTGCGGATTATTGCAATAAAGAATGGGGAAGAACCGGAGGGGAAATATGCAAAAGGACACACACAAATGTGAACATGTACCTTCACATGGATTGACTTTGGGATTTTTTTTGTCAACTCCGTCGTTTTCATCCACTTTCTCCCTTTCACCATAAGTGAATGAGCCTCTCCCTCCCTCTCCTCTCTGCCTCTCTGTCTCTCCTTGGTTTTTTGCTTCCTTCGTTACCATTTGGACATTAGATTTCACTTGACTGAGAAAGGCTTTGGGGGAAAAGTAAAAAAGAGAGACATAGGCTCAACTTTCTCAGTCCTTCGCTGACTTCATCAATCCTTTATACTATTTCTTAATCTTGTTGTCTCAATTCTTGATCCCTTTCTACCTCAAATTGATCCATCGCCTGTAAATCAACTGCCCACTTTTTTATCAGCATGTTATTTTTTTACAGATATATGTATCTCCATTTATATGAATATCCCTATAATATATTATTTTAGGGAAATTAATATTTCCATATTTAAATGTCCTTCTAAATGTCAGTTTTCTTTTTAAACTCTTTCTGTAGTTGCTATTTTCTCTTTCAATTTCCCGTTGAATATTCTTATCATGTTCTTCCAATTTTTTTAGAATTCTTTCCTTAAGACTCTTTCTCTCTCAAAATCTCCCTCAATTTCTTCTGTCATGCATTTCTCTCTCAAATTCACTGTATGTCTGTCCGGAATTCCCCCTTTTATACTTCTTTCTGAAAATCTCTCTCAGTTTCTACGATAATTTTTTGATCCCTCAGCTTCTCACCGACTTTCCCCTTTATTCTATTTCTCTCCCAAAATCTCTCTGTTGCTCTCCGAATAATTTCCCCCTACATGTTATCTTTCTCTCTCCAAATCTGTCTCACTTTCTCTCCGAATATCCACTGAAATTTTGTCTTGCGCTCTCAAAATCTGTCTCAGTCTCTCTCTGAATTTCCCCCGAAATTTCCTCTTTGTTTCTCAAAACGTCTCTGTCTCTCCAAATTTCCTCTTTCATGTTTTCTCAGTTCCCCACCAAATGTCCCCATTCATTCTCTATTTCTCCCAAAATCTCTCTCAGTCTCTCTCCAAATTTCCTCTTTCATCCCTTTATTTATCAGTTTCTGCCCGAATTACTTCTTTAAGCTCCTGGAATTATTCTCCTAATCGCTTTCTCTGTTTTTCTGCTGATCTCTTGCAAGGATATCCCTGAACATCTCTCTCATTCCCCCCCATCAATATCGTCTTGAAACCCATTTTTATTTCTCGGCCTCCCTGCCATTTGTCTCTTTTACCGTCCACTTCTCCTGCACTGATTCAAATGGATGACATCATGATCTCTGTGAGCCCAACTAAATTCCTGGTGATCTCAGCCATCTCCTCTTTCACTCGTTTCCCCCTCGTCTATAGTCTTTGTCGTCCGTCCGGTAAGGTTTTTTGGTATGGGAAGGGCGTCACACTTGCTTTCTTCCATTTGGCTGTCTCTTGGAAGGGGAATAATTCGGTCGGGGTTCATTCATCTTGAGCCTGATCACGATTTCCCCTTATTCTCCCTTCTGTCTATTTATGCTCATTTCCCCCCACATTTTACACCCGCCAAGGATATGTCTTGGAAGGAGGGTTTTCTCTTGAAATGATACCATGTTTGTGAGGGAAAGCAGAAGAGAGAAAGCTACAATTCCCTCTCCAACGGCTTTTTCCCGCTAATTTTGTCGAGAGTGTTTGAGGCCAATCGATGTCAAAAGAAGCTGGAAAACAAAGTCCTCGCGACAACAAGATGAAATAAAACCTCTTACTTCCTTCTTTCCTTCTCTTTCTCGGGAGTCTCAGAAAGAAGAGAAAACTCCTTAGTATCCTCTTCCTCTCAAAGGTTTTATTCCGACCCCCCGACAAGAGCACTTGTGTGGAACACAAAAGGAAAAGTTGAAGAGGGAAAAAAGGATCTTGAGAGTCCAAATGAAGAAATTATGTGGAGCGGTTATGAGTCGGGAGAAGTGAAAGAATCAATGTCATGGGCTTTCCATATTTCTTTCTGTTCCCAGGAAATCCCAATATGAATCAGAGCGGATTGAAATCGAGAGGCTAGCGGGGATTGTAAGGGATACTGACTGGAAATTCCCCACCCTTAGACCATGAGACTATACAAAGGCAATTTGAGAGCCGAACTTGACAAGGAAAACTTCGGAGAAAGGTCGTTAGACCGTATAAAAAAGGGTAAATGAGTAAAGCCCACAATAGGGGAAGTACAGAAGCGGGAAAATAATGAAAAACTAATAAAATGCATGGACCATAAATACAAATACAAAATTACACGAACCAAAGGGCAAAATACAAATACGGGACCACAAAGGCAAATAAAAATTACATGGATCAACACAAGTGAATAAAATAAAGCAAAGCGTGATAAATGAAAATGATTACAAGCAACGATGTAGAAGGACGGCGTTAAGCGGAAAGATCCAATAGATCAGAAAATTCACCACAAAAAATGGCAAGAAAATAGAGAAAATAGAAGAAATATTTTAAAAAAACAATTTGAATGGTAGGAGAAAGTCCAGGCTAAAATATCAAATTGATAATAGAACAATCACGAAAATATACACGAGAAACAAGAAAAAGAAGAATCCACAAGTAAAGACGTATGGAAAAAATAAGCTTTTAAGAACAAAAAAATCCGGGATTTTTGTCTCTTCTAATACCCAAAGAGAGTTGGTGGCTCTTGACAAAAATAATATTTCATGGAAGTATAATAAAAAGTTGGTGGTGGAGGAAATAAAGTTTTTCTATTCTTGTCACCAGAAGAATGGGAAAGAGAAAGTCGGGGGGGGGGAGGAGGAGATGGCTAAAAGGAGACAAAGGTGGATTATAATGGGTGAAGTGCATTCGTCTCCAACAGATGTTCGCCTAAGCTTTTCCCGGAGGAATTTGATGTGATAATGGACATTGCGTTGCCCAAGGAGCTTCCGAGCTTTTTCATCTGATCTAATTAGTCCTCTTAAGAAGGAATCTACCCCTCCTCCGGAGCCACTCAGTATCTCTCTCTCTTTCTCTCTTTGTCTTTCTCCTGTCCTCATAAGACCACTTATATACCATTGTCCAACTATTATTAGGGATATTAATAAACAGGGGGTATCTTAGGGGATAAATTCACCTCTTTTTCCGTCTCCACACCTCCTCCATCACTTCCTCTCTTTGTGTGTGGATGTCCTCCTCGGGTTCCTCCAGCTTCTCCAACACTCGTACCTGTCACACCTAATCCTATTCAGAGTCCCCGGGCTTTTGTCTCATAAATCCAGTGAAATTAAGATGACATCTAATTTTCACGCCTCTCTAAGCTGTCACTGTGTGGAGGAATGTCTTGAATAATCTCCCCCCGCTTTTGGGTAATCTAATCTGGGGGGCCGTCGTGCATGGCTTTCTTTACTCACTCCTATTCTTACTAGGTATACGTAGTCTTCCTCATACTTTTATTTCCTCTTTTTACCCGGACTTTCTCCGTCGTCTTCTCTCACAATTTCTATCCTTCCATGGGGATAATTTATATTTCTCCTTCCACCACTTTCTCTCTCTGAACTACATACTACATGGCTCTGAACTTTGTCTATCTACTTATATTTCTCTTTTTAGGCCGTATTGTCCTTACTATTAACACTCCCTCTTTTGGCACATTTCTCTTATGCTCGCGAATTCTCTCTTTCGGCTACTTTCTGTCCTGTTTTAACGCTTTCCCTATTTTTTGGATAGTTTCACCGTCCCTGTAGGTTGCCTCATCTTTGTTTTTTCCGTATTCCTGCAGTTTGTTCTAATTTCTGTCCATTACAGGTGATTTTTCCTGCGCTCTTCTCTCTTTCTTTTTCTTTATTGTTGTTCTTATTTTTATCTATTGTTCTTTATTTTATTTCATGTTCTTTTATTTATTCTTCTTTTTCCTGATTGCTCCTCTTTTTTCTCTATTTTTCCTCTTTCCTTTTCTCTGTTGCCCGTATTTCTTTTTTCTCTCGCCCCTCTTCGCTTTTCTGCTTTGTCCCTCATGTCTCTCTTCGTTTTTTTCACATGCCCATTTCTTCTTTTTTCTTAACCCACTTTATTTCTTTTTCTGTTCTTTTCCCTTGTCATTCTTATCTTTGATAACTTTTCCTTTTTCTCTCTTCTCCCTTATCATTCTTATCTTTTATATATTTTCCTTTTTCTCTCTTCAGCCTCTTCCTTTTTTCTCTTCTCTCTTATCCTTTTTCTTTCTTCAGCCTGTTTTTTTCTTTTCTCTCTTATCCTTTTTCTCTCTTCTCCCTTATAATTCTTATATTTTATATATTTTCTCTTTTTTCTCTCCAGCCTCTTCCTTTTTTCTCTTCTCTCTTTTCCTTTTGTCTCTTCTCCCTTTTTTCTTTTATCTCTTTTCGCCTTTCCTTTCTCCCTGTTCCATTTTATCTCTTTTCGCCTTTCCTTTCTCCCTGTTCCATTTTATCTCTTTTCGCCTTTCCTTTCTCCCTGTTCCATTT
>JAQGBT010002598.1:0-23211 GCA_034698585.1 Disparrhopalites patrizii | reverse complement strand
ATGTCATCCCTATATGTACACAGGTGTTCGAAGGCTATTGCCCCCCGGAATCAGCTGCTCTCCATCATCCGCTGTTGCTATGCTGCGGTTTCCCCTGACTTTTTTTTTTATTTCTTTTTGACCGGACAAATCTATTTTGGAATCAAAACTCCACTTTTCTGACGATAGCACTCGGTTTCCCCGAAAATCTTTTTAATCACCCTTTACTACATTTCCCCACACAACACATGGACAAAATGTTAACACATGATGAGGTTGACACAAGAGAAAGCGTATTTCCGTGTAAGCACCTGATACTGTCCTCGTTTTATCCCATTAAATTATACCATTTTCACTACGCTTTTTTATGGTCACAAAAAAGTTTCTCACTGTCACTTGTGGATCATTTACTTAGGTCAATTTTTTACCCTGTTTTCAAAACCATCCCAGATTTTTATGCATTTCTGAAATAACGTCCAGTCGTAGTTTAGCCGAGAAGATCTGGGCTTATATGTTTAAAAGCAAACATAATTTTTTAGTGAAATAAATAATCTAAACTGAACTTTCCTTTTACCGCAGCAGCATGCATATGATCCACTGCATAGGATTATACATTCAGGTATACTGAAATTTATATAAAAAAGGGAAAATTCCATCAGATACAAGATACAACTTGTATCAATGGGTGCCCAAAGTCATTTCTATGTTTACGTATATAATCCTAAAAAAAGCTTCAAACGTTCAATAGCTATGGCTTTGCCCGCGCTAATGCAGAGACTTTAAATTTGTACCGTGCAACTGAATTAGTACTACTAGTAGTACTATACTGGAGAAGCTGCAACGGAGCAACCGTGCAAGTGCGTGTTGAGGAACTGGAACTGGAGCCAGCGCAAATCTATACTGAGGTATAATTAAAGCACTAATTTTTACTGCATCAATAAATTCTGATTGTTTTCCTGGAAATCTCAAATCTCCTGAAATTCTGAAGAGCTGAGAGAACTTGTAAGTTTGTTAAAAATCTTGGTTTCGTATAGATTCATTTGCTTTGTTTGAAGTGGCGGTGCAGGGAGTTTCTCACCTGCCTATTAAAGCCTGATGTAGCCTATTTTAAAGACAATTCTAGGACAGTTAAGTTCTTGATTGAGGATCCGTTTGCCACCTAAGTGGGTATCCTATGCTTAAGTTTGTTATGTAAAAAAACAAAATTGATACAATTATTCTCTTGACGGGTCAAGGAGTGGGAATTGTATGGAAATAACGAGAAAAGAAAGGGTTTGGACGTGAGGACATCGGTTACATTAAATTGATTGAGTGCATGTGACAGTACTAACTTTAACTACTGAAAATGTGAAAGCAAAGATTGGTTTGGTACTATATCGGCGTATGTGTATTTATTGCAGTTGACAAAATGGAGCAAATCTCTTCGGGGAAGGCACAGCGGGTGCCGAAGGTGGCGAAAGTAAAGAATAAAGCACCGGCGGAAATCCAAATCACCGCCGAGCAGCTGCTCCGTGAGGCGAAAGAGCGTGACCTGGAAATTGTGGCTGCTCCTCCGAAACAAAAAATCTCGGATCCTGAAGAGTTGGCTGCGTATCAACTGAGGAAGAGGAAAGCTTTTGAAGATAACATCCGTAAAAACCGCATGATGATCGGCAACTGGCTCAAGTACGCTAAATGGGAAGAGTCACAAGGAGAAATTCAACGATGTCGGAGTATTTATGAACGAGCGTTAGATGTTGATCATCGGAATCCCACACTTTGGCTCCGTTACGCTGAAATGGAAATGCGGAGTCGGCAAGTGAATCATGCCAGGAATCTGTGGGATAGGGCAGTGACGATCATGCCTCGGGTGAATCAATTTTGGTACAAATACACCTACATGGAGGAGATGCTGGGGAATATAGCGGGTTGTCGTCAAGTCTTTGAACGGTGGATGGAATGGCATCCGGATGAACAAGCTTGGCAAACGTATGTTAATTTTGAGCTCCGCTACAAGGAAATCGATCGGGCTCGTTCAATTTATGAGACATTTGTTTACACTCATCCTGACGTTAAGAACTGGATAAAATTTGCAAGGTCAGTATTTGTTCCTCTGTTCGCTGTAATTAAAAGAGCACTACTTACACACAACACGATGCAGGGTTTTAAACTAACTTGATGATGTCCCCTTCTAACTTTAGATTTGAAGAGAAGCACGGGTTTATTCGCTCTTCTCGGAAAGTTTACGAGAGGGCCGTAGAATTTTATGGGGAGGAGTACATGGATGAGAGACTCTTCATTGCCTTCGCCAAATTCGAGGAGAACCAGCGTGAGCACGAGAGAGCTAGGGTCATCTACAAATATTCCCTAGATAATATTCCAAAAGATCGGGCGCAAGACCTGTACAAAGCGTACACCATCCATGAAAAGAAATACGGAGATAGAACTGGAATAGAAAATGTTATTACTTCCAAGCGTCGTTTTCAGTATGAAGAGTCTCTGAAAGAAAATTCTTTGGATTACGACACATGGTTTGATTACATTCGTCTCCTGGAAAACTCGGATGAGGTAGATGTCGAAGCGACCAGAGAAGTTTATGAACGAGCGATTGCTAACATTCCCCCAACAATGCAGAAGACTTATTGGAGACGTTATATATACATTTGGATAAATTATGCTCTCTTTGAAGAGCTTGTAGTTAATGATACGGAACGATGTCGAAATGTTTACAAGGCGGCATTGGACCTTCTTCCTCACAAGTCATTTACTTTCGCAAAAATGTGGTTGCTTTACGCTCAGTTTGAAGTTCGTAATAAAAATTTGACCCAAGCCCGGAAATCTTTGGGTCAAGCCATTGGTATGTGTCCAAAGGATAAACTCTTTCGCGGCTACATTGACCTGGAAATTCAACTGAGAGAGTTTGACCGTTGTCGCCTTTTGTACCAAAAATTTCTGGAATTCGGTCCGGAGAATTGTACTTCTTGGATGAAATTTGCTGAACTTGAATGTCTTCTGGGAGATTTGGATAGAGCAAGGGCTATTTATGAGCTTGCAGTGACCCAACCGCGGTTGGATATGCCAGAAATCTTGTGGAAGACTTATATTGACTTCGAAGTGGATTTGGGTGAGACGGACAAAGCTCGGGAACTGTATTACAGACTATTAGAAAGGACTCAACACGTTAAGGTACGTCATGTTTTCATTTGCTTACACTTTCTAGCATGTATAGCAATAATAAACGGTAATATTTAAACTGCAAAGCAGTTGATAAATATAAATATAGAAACACTAAGGGTTCACTTGAAAAATAAGTGTGTATGTGCAAAACATTTCAGGTATGGCTTAGTTTATCCCAGTTTGAACTCACCATCCAAGATGAAAATGGCATTGGCCGGGCAAGACGGGTATTCGAAAAAGCGAATGACCAACTGCGTAATCAGGACAAGGAAGAGAGGTTGATGCTTCTAGAAGGCTGGAAGGCTTTTGAGTTAGATCACGGTGATGACGAGAGTAAAAATAAGGTCAACCAGAAAATGCCTAAGAGAATTAAAAAGAGAAGAAAGGTGGAAACCGCTGATGGGGTGAGAAAAGCTTTCTTAATATTTGCCGAACACTTCTTGCATTTGCCTTTACTTTTACTTTAATATTTAAAGCAAAGTTTAACCTTGTTGTAATACCGCTTCTTAAACTCAATTAAATTCTTTTGCAGACGGAGGCTGGCTGGGAGGAATACTTCGACTACATTTTCCCAGAAGATGAGTCTGCTCGACCCAACCTTAAGTTATTGGCGATGGCCAAAATGTGGAAAAAGAAGAAAGAAGATGAGGAAGTTACTCCTGACGATTCGCAGGAAGAACAAGTTGAACAATGAAGAAAATGTTATGGTAAATACCCTGATGTAAATACCGTGTTATAAGATGTATATGTGTAAATACACCGTTCAATATAATGTTCAGTTTGCAACTAGGATTAAAATGTTTATAAATAATATGTATATTCATATACCTACAATACATTACATATGTAATGTATGGAAATATATATGTATATTAAATACACATTATTCAAAAATAAAGTATGTGTTTTGCGAATAAAAATGTGTGCAATTGTGCATGCAGGGGAGAATAAAGAAATAATCCTTTTATACTACAGTAAGATCATGACGACGAATGTTTTTTTTCTGTTTCATTTATTATTGCCGTCGATGTTTACACTGTTTACAGTTTACCTCGCATATTGAATTACGAACAATGAGTGTAAGTATTTTTTATAGTTTTACCGTTAAATGTATGTATGTCTATTTTAATGCAACATTTTTATTCCAAAATTTACACAGTATTCGCGTACATGTGTAAATTTGTGTAGTATTCACGTGAAAAGTTGACGATCAATGAACCTCTTTAACATATCGTCGTTTAAGTGTCAATGTTGACTATCGTAAATAAGGATTATACACATGACTTGGTCAGTTTTGATACTTAAACGACGATATACTTCTTTTAGTTTTAGTATTGCTAAAAGATACAGTCTGCACAATGTTGGCATTTACTTCGAACTAACACGATACATGTTAATTATTCCATAGTAAGTGTAATTTATAACGTGCGTAGTTGTGTCGTTACAAGTCACAATAGGACTTCTAACACAAAAGGGCTACAAGGAAAATGACAGGAGTTATTTTAGAACAGCAACGCTCATGAGTGAATATATAGTCATTGCTGATTGCTGACCCACAACTGAATAACATCTATAGAAAGTAATAATTTACTGTTGGAATAGTCATTGCAATTGCAAGTAATTGTTATAAGAACTTTCACCAAGTTGAATACAAAGTACTTTTTATAGAACCTAATTCGTGTGCAAAATGCGATATCGGATCACTGAAAAAAGTTAAACCATCATGCCCCTCAGACACTAAAATCGGAGATTTGTAACAGCTACCGTCGTCAGTCTATATCCTCAGGGCGAACTGGTTGGTCTCTCGGTATTATAGATCGTTTGTTCACATCCATTGACATGGCTTTCCTCATATCTGAAACAAGATCAATCAGAAATCTGATTAAATTAACTGTGCAAGTTCACCTTAAAGTACTCAGTTGAAATTGACGCAGGAAAGGTGAGTATTACTTTCTCATAATATTTGATAGTTTTCTATCTTAAATGGTAGTATCTATCTTAAATATTAAAAATGGTAAATTACCATAAGCATCTTCATCCGGGTCTCCGGAATAATAATCTAATACCGTCCGGTAAACAATGTAGCCCAAGGATTCATACATGGAAATAGCTACACTATTAGATTTCCGCACGAATAAATCGACGAAGTATGTTTTCTTTCTGGAATTGACAAGACATTTAATCTTACCAATCTTACGCCAAAAAAAATTCCATATTTTGGTTTGAAGCTCCGAATAATCGACTTACGCTTCTGAAACATCTTCCAGATATTTCATGAGCTTCCTAGCCAGACCACATCTTCGGTAATAAGGGGTCACACTCAGAGCTGTCACGTGCCCATGCCAATTCTCTCCATTTCCTTCAGCTTTCCCCATAACTTTAAAACAGAAGAAACTCCAACCGTAAATAATTAATTATTCAAAATCCATTATAAGACAGACATTAACACGGAAAAGCAATTTCATTACATAAACAATGAACGCTTCAATGACCCAATTAACTTACTATATCCAACACAATTCCCACTGACATTTTCCACCTTCTGGAAGTACTCCGGCCAATGGGCCAAGTAGCTCATGTAAAAGGAGAGGGCATAGGTTTCTGTGAGAGGGTCAAAGTTGACCAGGTTGAATTTGAGTAGATCTTTGCATTGGAAGGACGTCAAACTTGTCATTCTGAGTGATTGAATCTGAAAACTTCAATGAAAAGGATTTAATCAGGTAAATATGAGCCATACCTATACGTTTAGAGCACAACTGCTTGTACTTCTATAGTGCTCAAAATCTGTCCAGAAAAAAAAAATGCCTTGGAACTCCTGTAACCTGTTTCGTTAATTCTGGAATTTTTATTTAATTTTGTTGTCTGGTAGGATGCAGAAACACCAGGTAATTTTCATTGGATTATTCCAGTGATAATTTCAAGTTATCGTATACGATAAAAAATTCATAACAAACTAATACTCACCTGCTAATTACAGTTGACGTAGTTAATGGAAATATTTATGGTTGAATTGGATGACCTCAAAAATGGTCGAAAACGGCAAAATAGTTAATCCAACTGGATAATTACAAAATTTCAAAAATGCCTTGGGAGAATGAGAGGCAGAGAGAGAGTGAATGCTGAGTTGCTGAGTGCATAGTGCAGTCAAATTTCGCTCCCAAAATATCGCCGCTTTTAACATACGAAGCAAAGAGCAAAGCAGGAAAGCAGCCTTAAAAACAAAATCGTCTGTTCGTTGGTTTTTTCCAGAACGTCATATGGTGACTTTTGTTAAAATTTTACCGGAACAATTTCATGTGCATCATCATAAATTTAATATCATTATATTTATTATTTATTACTGGAAATTGAAACTAAGTTTCTTCCTTGTAATTACGCATACTGTTTCAAGTGTAAAAAAGTAAAGAGTTGCAGATAACCTAGCACAATTGGGAAAAACATCTCCCAAGAATGTTTACACTATACATTATTGTTACTAGTATTTTAATAAATAATAAATTGCGAATAAATAATATAAATCATCAGGCCAGAGATATGGTATAGCATGGGTTTAGAATTGAGATGCTAAAACTTTTTTATTAATTATTTTGAATGACCACGTTTTCAAAGTCTTTGGAACAATCAAAGATAAGCAAATGTCAGACTACTGGCTATACGCTTGCTGTGTAGACAACGTAGAATATCTACTAATATGAAACCCGCGGTTAAATTTTTTTAACAGCCTCGCCCTTCGTGTCACATCTAGTATTCACGACCGGAAAACCTGGTATTATTATCCTCCCTGTTGAAATATCTCTTCCCCCCTGGTCTCTGTCCTTGATTTTGGTTCCAGTGACTAGCATCAGTTTTTCGGCGCAAACGCAGCTCAGATGTAAGCATTGAGTTTAGAGACTGTACAAATTAGGTCATAGTATTAGTAAACTTACTAGAAGTTCGATGAATTAGAACTAGCTGTCCAGATTAATTCTTGTGGTTTTTTAGTTTTTGAACAAACAGCTGATAGAAACCAACTTCAGCTCACCTTTTGAATTGTTTTGCCATTGCTAGATAACACCTGTCGTATCTCATCGAACTCCTTGATCAGCTCTTCGTTTCCCTCCTGTTTCAGGGCTACCTGGAGGTCTTCCAGCTGGAAATATGAGCCGTACATCATTACACGAGGTCGATCGATATTCAAAAATATGCGCACTTGTATTCAAACTTGCATTATCTTGAATTAATTACATACCACATCAGCACAAACACCAAAACCAGAAATATTTTCTCCAGGAACAGCGAGGCGCAAGACGATCATAGCATCCTCGGATCTGGCTAGCGCTGACAGTGTTCTAATCTATTGGTTTAAAATTACAAAACAAATACTAAAATTGTGATTCTACAAGCAATAATATTTACATATATCTGGAAAATAAATAAATAATTGGTGGTTACTTTTAAATTCCTGATGAGAAAATTATCATTGTGGGACAAAGCCAAAGCTTCTAAAGCCTCTCCTGGTAAGTTTTGTGCTAAGGCCAAGGCAGAAAATAGTTGCATTGTAGGTCTAGAAACACGAGATTTTGCAGCCATTTCCATGAACACTTTTTTTGCGTATTCCATAGATTTTGTGGTATTCTGATTGACGAAATAAAATAATGACAATTCAAATTCTCTGTTGAAAATATTCTACACGTAAAAAACACCAAAACTAATCTGACCTGTTCGAGACATGAGGCCAATACAATAACAGCGAGGGTAACAGGAACACCTTTCTCTTCATCCTGTACTTGATTCTGGGTATCCAAAGCCATGATGGACTCATATATTTCTATTACTTCGGCATACATTTTGTTCGAGTGCAGGAGATCACATAGAATGAGTTTGGCAGTTACAGATTCGAAAACTGATTGCAAAGAGGGGTCTTTCCAAGCCTCAAGAGCTCTTTGAGGGTCATTGTGAAAATAGTACATCCTCATAATCAAAGAACCCCATCCCTTTGCCGTGAAAGCGTTTATTTCGTTTTTCTGCCCTAATTTTCTGTGAATCGTTCCACAAATTGGCATAAATATCCCGCAAATTTTCATAAAATATTTGAATGTCTAAAAACCACTGAAACCTTTAAAAGTATCTTTAAAAAGTAAGAGAAAATATGTATTCGTGTAACTTCTATAGTTTGCACTCACTTCAGTAAGAGACGGTGGACCAATTCAAAATCATTAGGGTCATTCTCTACCAAGTGTATGACGTTGTTCAAATCCTCCGTAAATATTATGGCGTTGGAATTGGGCTGGGAACATTGGTTTAGTTTATCCTTTAACCGATGTTCCACTCCAACAAATCGTGCCTTTGACCACTTTCTTTTATTGTCAAAGGCATCCAATCCTAGGGACTGAGCCGTGTACAAGGTCCTTGCGCAGCCTCCAACTTGCCCTGTAATTATGTATTGTATGATCAATTTTAAAATACACAATTCAATAATCCATCGCTTTCGATAACAACACCACAATAGCGGATCAACGAACAACATTTTTAAAATTATTCTAAAAAATAAACACAACAAACACTTTATAGTTTCTGCCAGAGTGCATCCTGGATTTCATAATTTAAAACTGTCCTCATAGACAAGAAATGTCCACGACAAATCAAATTCTCCGAATTAACACCTACAACCTACATACAACAAAGGGGGCAAACGAATAAACTGTCAAATTTTTCTTACAGTTAGACGCCCGCTGGAACAAACTTGATGACCCTTTGAGGCCGGCAGGGAGAACGAACTTCGCTATTTGGCTTAAATTACTCGTCGTCATTCTGGGTAAATACAATGTCCAGTAGTAAAAGAATCAGAATTTAATTATTTAAATGGTATAGAGATCATCAACAATAAATTATCCCGAGGACTGCGTTAAAATCCGTCCAAATTCACTTATTTTAGAAAACTGAAAAATAACCTCGTGTTTTGGTCGAGATTCGCACCCGCAACCCGCAATAGTAACTCTTAAAATGAGATTTTTTACACAGCGAAACCGTGAATAAACGTGACAACTCTCCTCTCCTTTGATCTCAGGGCAGGAAATAGACCCACTCATAAGGCCACATATGCAGGGGTTTTTATTGCAGATGGTAGGTATTCAAGCAATTTTAGGCAATTCGAAGTAGGTACTCATAATTGTTGTTTTTTGTTACTGTAATTTATGCCAATTTTGTGTAATGTATACCAACGGTAATCATTAAACGATTAAAACATTATAAACAACTTAACAAGATATGAACAGTTTTATTTTATTGCGGTTTCAACTGCGTTATATTGTTAGTAGTTACTATACTTCTGATGTTCTGATGTTCTGATGTAGCATCACACATCAGAGTATAAATCTTTAGAATCAGAGTATAAAAAAGAGAAAAGGACATAATGAAGACATAATACATTGTCTTCGTCATAATTATTCATTTATTCACTGCACTGCAAAATGAACATCAACAGTAGTGTAGCACTAATAATACTGACGTTTGTGCTGTGACTTGATTGCATTTGATTTAAATTCGCTGCCCCTTTTCAGACTTTCCTGAAACTCCCGATTCACAATAACAGCACGCCTGGCATTTCCCCGGGCACTGATAGAACGAGAATCGATGTCGGTATTTAAAAGGTCCTCTAATTCCTGAAAGAATATACGTTGCAAAACGGAAATTTATAAATTCACTATAGTGTTTACTTTCACCAAAAAGAATTCATAATTCTAACGACTTGCATGGAACTCTTAATAATTATATTTCATAACATAAATATATAAGTTCGAGTTGCGTAAATAGGTACTACGGTATTACTTATTTCGTTATTTCAAATTATTTTTAGTACCTTATCGCTGTAGAAAGTAGAGCTTACGCGTTTCTCTGCAATACTTTCTCCGGCAGTGATTTCACCTAGTTCCACAGGAGAAGTGTCTGAATTTTGTACAGCTGATTTCAACGTCGTTTGGGTGGTCTCGTTATTTGGCACACGAGATACTTCGTTTTCAAATGACTCGTGACTAGCTTCAGAAGGGCTTAATCCGGAGTTTTGTCCCTTACTTACCCCGTCGATATCCGCCGAGACCGATGCCTACATACATGCAGATGAAATTTTACTGATTAAAATATTAGTTTTAATTACTATATATATACTAGATTCTCTCGATTTTATAATGTTATTACTACATATTATGGTAAGTGGGTAATGTATGAACATGGCCACGAATGAATAGCATTGGGAATTCTGTTCAAACCTTCATAAATTTTGACACAGCTACATTAGTCAAAGGTAGTTTTTATAAGTAATAAATCATATAACCTTCAGTTTGGAGTATATTCCATCCTCAGGCTTGGACGAGATTAAATCCAATATTTTTAGAGCTACGAATGGGTTCATTTGCTTGAGAGCTAAAGCAGTAGCGAAATAAATTTGGCGAAGTAATATTGATTCCAATTGTGAAGTATTGTCAATATCATATTTATTTTTCTTTGCTCTATCCTCTAGCAGATTCCAGGCCCTTTCGAAGGCTTCGCAAGTATTCTGAAATAAAAAACAAATTACCGTTTTTTACCTGTTTTCAAAACCCAACAAATTTACGATGCATGCAATCACAATCAATATGAAAATAAAAATCTTTTGCAAAGAAACAAACAGTAAAAAATAGTAGTACAGAAGATAGCACTTGATATATTCACCCGTCTATAATAAGTCGCAAAAACGCCGGTTGTGAGACCTTCCACAAATCGGGCTCGCTGTGACTGGTCTTGAATTTTTTCAGCAATCAAATTTTCGTGAAGACTAAGTATACTGTCCAACAAGGAATTGCGGTAAAGTAGATCTGCTAGGATGAGACCACTGACATAATTATCAAAAATCCCTCGAAGTGCCGGTTCCTGTACCGAATCTAGAGCTCTAACGGGATCTTTGTGATAATGATACATTCGGAGGAGAAGAGCACCCCACCGGAGGGGGGCGGGAGAAGGTCGGCTTCGGTTTTGTAAATTGAGCCTAGAACATTTTTCAAAAAATGTACTGTAAAAGATTTGTAACCTACAGAAATAAACCCAATGCAAAACCATTGCATACTTGGCCAAAACGCGGTGAATGACCATGTAATCCTTCGGACCGTCTGCCAGGTAAATCAAATTTCGGATATCTTCATTAAAAATCCGTTGGTCCAACGGCAAATGTGTGGATTTCTCCATGCCGTGTTTAAATTCCTCTTCAACTCCCACAAAATTCAACTTGTGCCTTTTCCTGGCCTCTTCGAAACGAGGTAAACCCAATGTGACAGGTGTGAAAAGAGTTCTCCCAAACACATGACCCAACGGTAGATCTAATTAAAACAAACAAGTAAACAACTTCATATTTAAAACCAATTGTAACCACCAAAAGATATCCATTCATTTCAAATATGATTTCATCAAAATGTGATAATACTGAATATAAGTGGTAATTAGTTACTCACGCAGTTCCACGCAATTTCCAGCAAACGTAGCTCTTGAAAAAAGTTTACAGCTACCACGAAATAATGTGGTTGTCATCTTGAATTTTGTAATGCTGTTACAACTTGCGGCTGCAGTCATTACAGATTATCAATTTACTTAACTCAGTAGTAAATTTTACAATCCTAAGATGCCAAAGAGTACCTATATACATATAAAGAAATGTATACTTCTGAAAAAAACTTGGCAGGTTCGTCAAAAAGTTTCCAAAACAGCTCGGGTTCAAAAATTGTTGGGCTAATCGTTTTTTAATAGAAAACGAATTATGCTAGACAAAAAATCTTTGCGGGACTTATAGCCTTATAAGCACACCTACTAATTATGTAGGTACTATTAACAATAAAAATCACTTTAAATATTACAAAGTTGCTATTAATCCCAATTTATGACAGGAAAAAATATTTACATTTTACAAATGCAAAAATATTTAGACTTCCTTCTGCTTCTATTCCAATTCCAATTTGCCAACTTTCACTTCTTTCACGCCGTAAATTCAAAGTGTGCGCGCAGCCCTTGGCTTCTCCTTTGTTTTTACTCGTTCCGGTTTTTTTACTAGGAAATAAAAGATCGGCGTAGAAGTTGGACAAATTTCGTA
The DNA here is from genome assembly GCA_034698585.1 of Disparrhopalites patrizii. NCBI lineage: Eukaryota > Metazoa > Arthropoda > Collembola > Symphypleona > Sminthuridae > Disparrhopalites > Disparrhopalites patrizii. Next base: position 10,985 of record JAQGBT010002598.1, on the reverse strand, counting down.
GGTATATATAGGTACTTACAAAAACTTCATTTATTAAATATTACTATGATTTACATAATTTAACTGTATCAAAACAAGTCCTGAAAAATAATAATAAATAATAATAAAAATTAAAACATAAAAATAATACTCAAACCTATAGTTATGTACCTATCTCTGCTGATTTTGAGTTTCACATTAAAAAAAATTGTCGTGATGCAATCGCACCAAACCATGATGGCAATTTGATCTTTCGGAAACAAGATAACTTTTGTGAGTCAAAATTATTAAGTTTTTTTTAAATAAATGTAAATATGCAGAAAATTACAGCAATGAACTTAAATTATTTAATGAAACGACTAAATGTCATCATTCTGTGGCTTACAATTAAGTAGTTCTGACGAAAATTTTGAAAAGCAGCCTATTGGTAGTGGTCGACTGAATATAAATCCTCACATTTTTAAATTACAATTTGTTTGCCAAATTGACACTAAAAAATTCGATATAGAGAATAACAAATACAAAATGCAGACAGAATTTGCTAAATGATCATGGCATCATGAGCAAATCGACAAGTTAACAGAGGACAAAGGAACTAAATGTTGGAGTCGGTTCAAAATAAAAAAAAATGTACGGCTTCAACCCCGTGAATTGGAATGGATGTCACTTCCTTCCGCCAGGACATCTGGAGCAATGTCCTTTACCAGAAGTTATCTTTGATCCTTGCCTCGCTTTCTCCGTACACTTAACGAGGAAGCTTTTCGCCATGACATTCGCTTTCTGGAAAAATTTTTCATCGCAAGATCAGGAAAGACCGGTGATCGGCTACGATGACAACGTGAATGCCAAAGTGTTTGAATATTCCTCTGGATTCTGGATAAAAGAAAAAAAATCCGCTTGTTGAATCACAAGTACAAAGTGTAAAAAATATTCCGTCGAAAGAGGAAGTGGAGAAATTAAAAAAAATATATATTTCAAGTTGTCGAACGTCAGCAATCAGCATATCATGACTTCGTGACCCAATTTTCTTCGATATTATATGAACCAAATTAATAGGCCACCTCGATGCTTCTCAAAATGTAAAGTACACTTAGGTAATTAGGTACATATGTACGTCGTTAGGTATTTTTTATGGTAATCAAATATCAAATGTATTAATTCATCATTCACTGGACTGGTTTTATTTATACCGGGGGAAATTTCCTGATTTATAAGGAACCATTATGTCGACTGTATCATCAAAATATTTGATTTTTTAAAAACATTTATTAACTACGAGATCACTTAACGTTGTGGGGGTAGGATACCCACAAAAATGCGTTTGTATACTATATAATAATATAATCCAGAGCTTCCAGACTGGTGTTTCATATAAGAAAATAATATTCTCTAATCCAACTAGAACCATTGACAATTTATCTATTTTTATTTTTATTATTCAAATCTCAAACGTTCAATATTTAAATAACACCACAAGTATGAACTTCCGCTTGGCCAGCTTTAATGACTGCCCTTAACACAAAGTAACTCCATAGGTTTTAAACTAATAGCTTCCTCCCGGTCTACTTCTCCTTTCGACTGAATGAAATTTAAAGACGTTCGTTGGAAATTAGGTGCGAATGTCTCTCCAAAGACATCTACGATCTTGACCTTTCCTAAGCACTCCTTATCCAAGGCGCACGTGTGTATCAATTGATTGCCACTAAAACAAGGGTCAAATCCCATTCTGTGAAAGATTAGGCCCACCTCATATTGGGAGCCCGGGGCCACGCCGTAATTTGTCATGTTGTCTGAAGGCACACGAAGTAAAGGGATGGCTGCATCAAAAATTATGTCACATGGCAAGGGCTCGTAATTATTGACCAAATAACCGGAAGGTTCCTCTTCGTCCACTTGGCTTTTCTTCCAAAATACGTTGGCAGGATGGAGCAAACTCTGTAAATGATGTTGAGCTTCCAGGGATAATATCGCATTTTCTTGTTTCGCAAAAGCGCAAGATGGTTTTTCCACCAATATTTTAAACTTTAAAATAGTTCTCTTATTGTCCTCCCCATACTGATCCACTCCTCTGTAGTCGTCCTGCTCTGTTGTCCTGTCTACCATTATTTCCAGTTGTCCAGATTTCAAACTCGTGGCTCCCCCTGGCTGACCCGTTAACAGTGTAATTCGTCTCTGGCTGTCTTCTATGAAGGCGGACGACGCCACTGGGAAATAGTTGCCCGGAATTGAGATTCCCGGCCAGTATTTCCTCTTCATCATCTGAAAGAATAAGTAAAACATTACGTTTTAGCGTTAAAATGCATTTACATGTACACCTGTACACCTAGGGATTGCAACGATTCGATTTGGAATCATTATTTTTTATTCAATCCGACTGGATGCAATTCAAATTTATTCAAATACCTGTATTTTGGAAATACTATTCTATTCAAAAACGTGAATCGAATCCAACAATTAGATTCAAGACGTGAATCGGAGCATGAAATTTAACTGAAATCGCTTAATTCGATGCCATAATTAATATAAGCATTTTTAATATTCTTCCAAAACAGGACAATAACCATAAAAATATGCAACCAAAATCAGCCGACAATAGATATTATATCAATGAATGGTATATCAATGAATTGCATATATTTTAATCAGTAAACAATTGCTCTTCGCTTACAATTGGCTAAAAGTGCAGCAACACATAAGTATGTATATCGCAATTCGATTTGCTTTTTGGATCGGTTGATTCATGATCCGATTCAATTCACGGCCTTGATTCGAATCGAATTGAATCGTTTGTATCATGAACGGGATTGATTTGCGCATTTTAAATCGATTCAAGCTTTGCATCGAATCGAACACAAAATTTTTGAAATCAATTCATTGCCATCCCTATAAAATTTTGTATTTGGGAGCATACCTGAAATCCATTGCTGTCCGTGTAAAAGGTGTTATTTGACTCAATTCCAGCTTCGAGACGCATCACTAGTTCGTAATTATGGCGGTCTTGAACATCTACAAGGAGCTCCAGATCGATTCCGCTGCTTTCCAAACCGGGCAAATCAGCCAGGGTTATACGCTGAATGACAGTGTTAAAAAATACCAACATGTAATGTTGCAATGTCCCTTTAACCACCACTGTGGCTGGAGACGTTTCATTCACTGGCGTGGCATTTGTATTTGTATCAACACCAAAAATATACAGCCCGGAAGTGTAACTCGTGTAACTGTGGACAGTCGAAATTCATGTAGTGTATGTTACGACTAATTGCTATAATTATGTTTAAAACCGAAGCATGGAAACGGAGTAAAATTGGAAATAAAAATACTTACTGAGCAAAGGTCAAATTCAAGGGAATTTCGTTGCCAGCTGTTGTTACTGACATAAGGGTTCCATTTTTACTTATTTTTAAGATATGGTTGCGGTTGGAAATGCTCACATTCCCTTTCAACGTCGGACCGCTCGAAATGTGGAAAAATTCCGAGAGGTAAGAGTCAAATTTTGCTTCCGTGTTTAACACATCTACCGCTACATCATTTTTCTCCCTTTAACAATTAAACCAAATTTATACAGCCTTTAGTGGTATTTTTAATATCGATTATACATAGATCAACCAGTACTAATAGATAATTTTATGTTTTCAGAATGTGTTTCAGAATGTGCCAAAATTGTATTTTGGCAAGGTTTTAAAAATACAATTGTTTTACAGAACCACTTTTACGACTTTATCGAATACTTGACATTACCTAGTTGCTCTCACGAGGCCAAAAGAGCGAATCTCAAAAGGCTCGAATTGGGCTGCAAAGACCAGTTCAAAGCTTCTGGAGACTATCTCTAGTTTAGACGGCCGACGTCTAGTTGCCTTTCCGAAATTAAAATGCGGGAAAATTTCGCTATGTAGTTCATCCCCACTGGAAGTTGTTACCTTCGTTTAAACATTTCAACCTTCTTATTGATTTGTAATTAGGATTAAAAATATAATTCAGCTATACTGCGTCCGTATACATGCGAGAATTCTTAAAGTTCCAACCTTGACATTAGGGTCGGACACGTTGAGCTTAATGAGCTCTGTCCTGCTTGTAGCCAATGGATTGAAGACCGTAATGGACGCAAATTTCCCTCTCTGAACTTCCAAAAGCTCCTCTGACCAGACATCCAGATAATCATTCCTGATTTTTACAGGCCTCAAAAACATTTGCTCGGAAATATGATTCAATGATTCCGGCGTAGCAAGTCTTTCCAAATCATTTAGGAGGTACAAACATTGTTGGATGACGAAATTACACTCGGAAATGGCACTATCCAACCTACAACACAGGATTTCTATAAGGTTCAGTTTTCTTTTAATACATCGGAGTCATCAGGAATTGCGGAGTGCTAGAGTGGAAAAAAACTACGCACTTTCTGGCATAATCCAGCGACACATCCTCCTTTGAGGTGCCAGTGATTCCATCATGATGCTGAAAGAGACTAGAAATTCTTCGGCTAGTCACGAGGCGTTTGAACAATGAATCAACAAAAGGGAAGGACATCGTCCCCACCTTTCCGTTGACTTCCCCCAGCAACAACGTGAAGGCAAGTTGGGCACTTCTGCAAAATTAAAAGAAGAACGATTTTCACGGCGTTCGAACAAAGCTAATGGATACTACCGTGTAGGGATTGCAATGATCCGATTTTATTCATTTTGTGTTCGATTCGATGCGAAGCCTGAATCGATTAAAATACGCAAATGGATCCGGTGATGCAAACGATTCAATTCGATTCTATTCAAGCCAGGGATTGAATCGGATCATGCAAACGATCCAAAAAGCAAATTGCAATACAAAATATTTCTTCACTTTTATCAATTTTAAGAAGTGAAGACCAATTGTTTACCGCTTCAAATAAATGCAAGTAACATTGACGTAATAATCATTGTTATAGCTGATTTTTGTAGCAATGTTTAAATAGGAAAATGGTTTGTTCGGCTTTGGACGAATATTCAAAATTTTCGTATAAATTATTGCATCGAATGAATCAAATTTAAACTATGGATGAATCCTATTCACGTCTTTTGAATGGAATTTTTTGATTGGATTCACGTTTTTGAATCGAATCAAATTTCCAAGTATTTCAATTGAATCGAATCGAATTTAATCAAAAATCCCGATTCAGAATCGAATCGTTGCCATCCCTGCTTCAGTGAATTAATTACCTCAATAAGGACATTAGCTGCCGCTCAGTAACCTTATGGAATATTCTGGAAGTATAGTAGCCCGTCCAATAATCGTTATAACTATCCGAATACGGGAAAAAGTCTCCAACCAGTGTTTTGGGCCTAAACTGCGTCGCCTTTCCCGCCTCCAGTAAGGCTGTGTGATATTCTTCCAGAGTTGAAAATTTTATCTACTTCATCGCAAGAAACATGGGATCCTATAATTTTGGAGCACACGGAGTTCTGACATTTAAAGGTAAGAAAGTAATGGAATCATTAGTACCTGCGTGTGTAAACTCTTCCTAGAGTTAATGAAATTTATGCAAGCTTGGAGGTGAGCAAACCCAGCATCCCATTCGGCTGAATGACGCCAGCGAAAATCTCCTCCAATGGGCCACAAAACATGATTTGTCCCAAATGACAGAGCTTTCTGTTGCAACTGATGCAAAAGACCTAAGGCTCTACGTAAAAACAGTATTTAAATACAACGCATTTAGTAATTCGTAATTATACCTATTATTAGTAATTTATTTATTGAAATTGTAATTGTATTTGTTATTTCGTTATTTAGTAATTTTGGGTTTAGCTCATGTTTAACTTACATGTATCCCACATCAGTTTCATTGTATATTTTTTTCTCCATGAAATCTCCCATGATATCATAATTGAAATGCTGACAAAAGAAGTGGTCGGGACCACAAGTGTCCGCCGTATCGTAGGTTTGTGAAGGCATCACATGTGTCAGCAAATCTGTCTCTCCATTTGTGTCTATTTCATTGCACCAGTAGAGATGCAGTATAAATCAGGAAATCAGTTATGTTTATAACTTTGGGATTAGCATTAAAGTTGGGATTATTAAAGAAAAAGGGAGCGTGTTGGATTTGGATTACGGATTTATCGGGCCTTTGCATTTTGGTTACGACTCGGGATTACATTCCCCAATTTTCGTAATCCTGAATTTAATCCAGGATTATTATCCTATATGGGATTACAGATTACGGAGATGAAAATATTTATCGACTGCTTACAATGTACAATTGTTTGCAGCAATGTACAATGTTCCAATTCAAAAGGATTCAAATAATTTTATTTTACTCAGAAATCAGCGCAAAAAAGTAATTTTTTGAAATTTTCGACTACAGATAATCTTAAAATTTCTCTCGTATATTATGAAAAAAGTATTATTATTTTGTGGCTGGAAGATTTTGTTTTTTTTGTAATTTGTTTCCATTAAGTAAACTCAAATTTTGCTCGGGGCGGGATTACAGATTGACTCATCTATGATTCTATAACTAAGGCTTACGGATTATTTTCTAGTAAAAATTAATCCGGGATTTAATGTTGGATTATGTACTCCGTATTCCAAATCCGAATCACATTATCGTAATCCCGGATTGTCAATGCCTGGGCAAATGGCTATATGCGAGAAATAAGCAGTAGCTTCCAAATGTATGTAAATTAATATAGTGTGAGATTATACATATAAATAAAGTTAAAAATATACTTACAATATACGAATAATTTTAGTGAAAAAATGTGTACAACTGCCTACCCCAGCTCTGTCTCCAATTGAATTCGAAATTTTTGCCCTTCTCCAGGATTGTTTTGTAGAAATAATGGACGCGTGTAATGATGGTCATATTGTAGCCAGCTTCCTTTTGAAAATAGGCCATGGTCGGCGACAACCCGAATGGGTCAATTGTCCAGCCTATGCTATTACAACCAAACGCAAGACAAAAGTAACTATAGGTAGATTATTAATATTATTATAAAGTTATTCAAGTCATAAATAAATGATCTAGTGGAAAATGAACTTCTTTTTTTTTAAATATTAGCGAAAAAAGTGGACATAAATACTTAGGAGTAAAATTGAAGTTTTGAAGAAGCCACTGATGTCCTTCTATCAGTTGAGTCCACAGGGATAAGTAATGAGTGCTGGCCTCATCCGGCATCACCCATCCTCCACCAACGATTTCCAGCTGCTTGATTTCTAATAACCTGTCCAGATTCACGTCATAAAAAATACTCCCTTGCATAAAATTAATTCAGTAATAAGCAAAACAATCCACAAAATCATACTTTTTCAGAGCATCCCGTTCGGAAGCATTCGCTTCATTCCACCACAAATCCAGAAATGCCAGTTCCGACCACGTGAATTTGACTCCGGGTTTTTCCGGCAATTTTTCGACGATGTTGTTCAGGATATCTCTCGTCATTGAGCCATAGTATTCTTCGAACGTTCTTAGCCAACCTGATACATGTTCATAATTTTTATAAATTTGTTCTTTGCACGTGTAAATACAAAATGATATTTCACAAATATAATAAAAAATAAAGTAAGAAAACTCCCTCTCACCGGGATCATTGTGAGAGTGAAGCACCACATAAATTGTTAATGGAGCCTCTGCCGACCAATTGCCAGTCTGTGCAGTCGTATTGACCTTTTCACACGTTGAGGATTCGTTGGTAGCGTTTGTTAGACAGTCGTTAAGAACCTTTCTAAACTCTGCTGTCTACGAATAAACAGAGAATCGATCCATAATCAAAAAACAAATCCAAAAATGTTAAAAAAAAAGCTTTGAAATTTTGAAAGCTCACGTTTAAGTCGCCCGATCCATGACGTGATATTCTATCGATGTCTCCCCCAGAAAAACATACGTGCCGGAAGCCTTCCGCTTCCAAGCCTGGCTAAATAAATAAAGATAAAGATTATACGAGTAAGACTCCAGCAATAACTGTAATGGTAGTCATATTTTTGTGAAACTCGCAGGGTTTTATAGGCAGAAACAACAGAATGTTGGGCAAGGTAATCATATATTCACAAGCATAAAACGAAAAAAAAAAAACATTTACTTGAGCGTCAAAAGACCTGGCAATTATAAAAATACTGATTGTTGCAAGAACTAATCCAAGTACGCAGAAAGTACAGAGCAGGCTCCAAAAATATTTACTAGGTTTTATCATTATTGTCACTGTGATCTGCAATCACGCCGTGAAAGACCACTTGTAGCAATTAGCAGATTTATCATGTATTTGATTCACTATTCACGAATCACTAATTCACATATTTCCTACGTAAAATATAGTGCTTAAAAACGTTCTGTATTGGGCGCATGTCACACTTCTGCGCCGGAGACAATTTCGTCGACTTGTCAACTTCCCTGCAATAATACACAAATTTATTCTCGAGGGCACCGTTAAGGTTTTTACAGGGAACACATGAGGTCGTCCTCCTGTCTAGATTAAAATAAAGACCAAAAAAGTACTTGCCGATGCTCACACGTCACACGAATAAAAAAAAAGCACAAATATCATTCCATATGAATCTTTTAAAGCATTCAGTTTATTTCAGAGATAAGTATACATGTGAGATTTTTGCAGTAAATATGTATACATGTGAGATTTTTGCCCGTAAGTAAGTACATCACTCGCCTATATAATCAATATATGGACAAGATGGACGTACTAGTTGAGTAGTAGTGTGAGAGACTTTCTTCAAAAATTTCCAACCTCATGTACAAACAATGTCGTAATGATTTGCCTCTTCTGAAGTCATTCTCGTTACAGTCGTGTTACCTCAGCAATTTCTTTTCAACGATAAATGATGGGAAAGTTCCGCACAAGTCCCACGGCACTCTTACTTTCTTGCAATCATTTGTAATACCGCTCTTTTGGCACAAATTCTTCTTCCATCCTGATCATGGCTCGTTAAATCAGGTTCTCAGGCCAAATAAAGTAGCTGGACATATTTATCCCAACCCAATGCCTATAACCTTGCATGGAAACAAAACATCCCCAAATCCCCTGGCGAATATCGTACATCCCTTGGACGGTGTCACGAGCATTATTTTCCCGATAATGCCGTTCTACGGTTCTACATAATATTATGACTGAATGCTCCATTTCAACATTTTTAACCCGCAATGTTATTCAAGCATGAAATTCCGCTAGCGGAAATGCTGAAAAATGCCATTTTGGAAGCAAAGCTGATCATAAAAGGAGGATTGTAAACGGAGGGCCAAAAAACGGCATCCATTTATAGCTCTGATACAAAAAAAAAATGTGCAAAGGATTGACAAAATTAGTTAAATACATGCACCCAACTTAATAATTCTTTACTTCATGGGAGATTCAGAATAACGTATAGGCTTAATTCCACGTAACACTTTTGAATGGAAACAATTATGTAACTGAGTAATAAATGCTTCTTCTCCTCAGGAAATGTTATAAAAATGTGCCATGAGCTTGTGTATGCATTAATTAATTTTTCCCCCTACGGTCGAAATGCTTCCGTTATTGTGATTTCCTGTACAATGGACTGTCTATTGAAGTGTGGTAGAATAAAATGCCTTATTGCAATCATGCATTCGAAATTGCTAGTCCATTATTTATGGCTGGATGTTCACTTCAAAAAAAAAAAATAACTCGACGGGAATGAATTGAATTGCTCAGCATGTGAAACATTTCTAGGAGATACACATAAGAATCATGCCAATTTCTTTCCTTGGTAATCGAATTTCTCTGTTATTTATTAGCCCTTTACGTACTATGTACATACAGGGAAATAATATTTTTTTCATATGAAAATGAGAAGTCGGACGACTGCCAATCGGTTACCTCCAAAGACTCAATCAACTGTAAAAAACATCCCGGGCGGTATCTATTTTTACCCCTTGATTAATTTCCGCCCACTTATCGTGGCAAGCCAACTGATTTGCATTAAAGCCACTCGTAAAATATCCCGAAGGAAACCTATTTTCTTTGCAAAAAAATGATTATCATTTTTTTTCGAAGCTATACCGATATTATGCTACTCAATTTCTTTTTTTTTAACATTTTTTAGAAAAAAGTGTTTTTCTATACAGCTATTTATTTCCGTGGTTTATTTTTATAATAATTGTGAAGCCACCCGTTTCCTCATTCGGACGATGGAGTTTGGTGAAGAATCTCAGATCCTGATTTCTAAGCTTGTACCATTGGATTTGTGACCACTGGAAACCATTTTTCTGGGTTAATAATTACCTTTGCTTACCGTCTGGAAAAATGCCGTTTGCATTTCTCGTGTAAGTGTATTAACAAAAATTAAGAATTGTTTTTGACACATTTAAGTTTCGGGTAAGGGATAAGTTTATGGGTTTAGGGATAAGTCACAATCATTGGCGGTGGAAATTCATTGAAATATAATTATTATTATTACACAATAATTTTGAGAATTGAACCTTGTGAACTAAATGTATGTACATGTATGTACATGTGTGTAATGATATTGTTATTATTAAAAGTGTATTAATCATGTGTGATTTTTTTTAAATGTCTAAAACAGCGTGGAATTCACGCAACCAGCACCTGCGATGCCCTCCCCGGGTAATAGCATTCGGACGGTGACTGCCCGGGGATTGGAGGATGAGGAAAAAGTTTTATTTGCCACCAAACACGCCATCCACTTCCGGCAGGCCTTTACTAATACCCATAATAAAGGGACGCCCATGGAGGACGTGATGAAGAATATCCCGGAAATGCTGAGCACCCTCGGCTCCTTGGGCTACTCCGTGGTCACCTCCACCTCCAATAGCCTCTTTAAAATGAGGGACATGCCCGAGCCCGTCATCCGTGATTGTTACCTCTGGACATTGGCCAAGCCAGAGAATGCCCGGTCGAGGACGCCGGCGAGTGTGGTGCCATCTGTGCCGGTGGAGTTCTTGCATGACAAGAATTATGCTGAATCTCGCTAATTATATTGAAAACAAACAACCAATTTCGTACTAAAAAATGTCATCCTATTTGGTGTTCTCTATTTATTAGCTAAATTGTATTGTTCAT